>CAEGAF010001313.1:0-59936 GCA_903067075.1 Micropoecilia bifurca
TTGACTCAATTAATCACACTACTGACGATAGTACACTTTAATGGTCGCCATTAACAGTTAACATGCGCTCCTGCGCTCTGCATCCTCACAATGAGTAAAACCCCCCCCAGCTCTAGCCCCGCCTCCCACAACCTTACATCTCACACATGCGCAGTATGCTACTTACAACTTAACACAGTAACCAGAAACAATTAGCCTTATCGGTAAAACTGAACCCACAAGGCTCGGTTTCACCCTCCCACTCTGTCTAGCCGTTCACAATTTGCATCTAATTTGCTCCCATTTCACTCCATGCTGAGGGATCTCGATGTTTTATTCAACTGAGTTAATATTTTTAAGCATATACACACATATATGAGTTATGATGATATCCTATTGTAAATCATAGAATTTAAAGTGATGTCAGCCTGTTGCAGCCAAAATAGTCGTGACTTTCCAGAAAAATTTAAATTCCATTAAAAATACCAAATTTGCATGATTTTGTAAATTATGATAATTTAATGCATAGTTGGCATTTTTTTATGCACTTTCAATGCAACTTTTAGAGCAACTTTGCATTAAAAGTGTCATTATTTACCAAATGACACTTCATAACAACTGTCAAACATTCATAAAGACTTCTTTATGTTCATGACAGGTATTATGTCATTTTTATGATGGTGTCATGTCAGCCTTATGCGCACCCCTTCAAATAAAGTGTTACCAAATTTTCTGGATAAAGCAAGTTAACATTATAGAAGAAGACACATTATGTTCATTATATCAAATTTGGTAAAATGGCGCTTTTATCAAATCTGATAAGCCAGGTAACACAAGAAAGCTATTCAAAAGGTAAATATTTTGCTATTTGACCACAGATTGCCATTTGAAGTTATCTATTTTAATGCCAAAAAATGTATTTGGTGAGTTTTGCACATATCTAAACAATAACACCAAAAGACGATCAACAGCAGAGTTTAAACTTTATCTGCATCAACTGCTGCTTTTTATAAATATATTTACATTGGACAGCTAAGGTAAAGTCTTATTTGTTGTCCATTCACTGATCAGGAAAAACATAAGATTTTTGGTTTCAGGCTGTCAGATCACCAGCAGGTCAAGTCAATTGTGAAATCTTCTAGTTTCTGTCACTAGCATATTTCCAGCTGGTAAAACTCATCCCTAGGAGAGAACCTTCCTCTTTATAGGGAGGAAAGTTACGATCCTGCTTTGCAAAACGATTTAATGTCCTCTTTCTCCATTTATGCGTTTCTATCATGTCATTTTAATATTCCTGTCATTTTTCTCCAGATGCATTTTAACTGCAGAAGTGGCCTGAAAGTGATCCTGTTTCTTGCTTTGCTGCTTGGTGTCCTTAATTACCTTTGGATCCCTTCACACCCCTCAGAAGTCAACATACAACAAAGACAAAGCAGTCGAATCCAAAAACTGCTCAATGAGAAAAATCAACACATCATGGCTGATAATTCTGACATTCCCTACAAGATCAAAGAAAATGTGGCAAGGTGTCAATGTCTTCCTTTTTTCGTTAACTGTAAATTTGTCTTTTCATCCTTGACCAACTAATTTTATTCAACGTCTCCCACAGCCAGTTGCCTCAGAACGCATGTGTGTGCCAAGCCGGAGAGGAAACCTTTCATTTACCGTTCTCCAATCTACTCTTCCCTCGTGTTTGGGCTCACAACCTCCAGCAGGCGTTCTTAGCAATGCAATCTGATCCCGAGAGTGTAAAGCAACAGAGAGCAGAGGAGTACCACCAGTTTTTGAGAAGGTAAAAGATAAAAGTACTGTGACCAAAACCCTTCTCTCATCTCAATGTGCAGAGTGTGCTCTGAAGAATTTGGGATCTAGTTTAGACTTGGTTTTCTGATATGCGTCACCAGATGTTGTGGAAAAATGTTAATGGTTTCATCTGAGAGTAACTGATCAACATACCTTGTCTTACAGACAAACTGCGCCTTGTTTTTAGAGAAAGTCACACGGCAATGAAAGTGAGAGTATCTCAAAGGGCGTTAATAAGTCGATTTTCTGAGAGCAGCTCCCTATATATGGCTTGGCTTTGCAGCAAGCACCTACTCTCACAATGAAAGCTACAAGTTTTTTCAGGACTTTTTAAACGTTTCATCCAATACCACAAATTGAGCACTGATTTATGAAGCTCACACAAATAGCTCTTAATCATAGCGACATGAAAAACCAGGCTGCACATTATTAACAATTAGCACTTCATCCCAAGAACATTGAAAAAGAAATCTGACTTTTGAGTAATTCAACACTTAAATAATCTTTTTTTTTATTTTACAACACCAAAAGTAAAGTTTGTGTTGCTATCTAAAAGAAAATTGGATATTCAAGGTTTTTAATTGGCCAAATAATGAAGAAAGTAGAATATTGTTCTTTAGTTTATTATTTTAGATAAAATAACTTCATTGCATGTCATTATTTTATTAATCTGATCAGTTAATAGTACCTCTTTGCACTAGTACTCGATGTAAATGCTTGAGTCATATGTAAATTGAAACTTTCACAATGTATTTCTATCAGTGTGGAGGCATCAGCAGACTAACTGCGTTACTGTGAAAAAGAGGTCGGCCTGGTGAACTCAAGAGTAGCTTCAGTCAGAACAACCTGTTTTTTCCTATTTGCATTTAGGTCCCACTCTCCAGCAGATATGCTCGTCATTGCTGAGGCTGACAATCCTCTTCAGTATCCTACCCAGGGAGTGAAGGTGCAACCCCTCAAAACAATCATCATCCCAGGTGATAATACTAAATAAGATGTGATGGTGTCAGAAACTGTGGTATAAACAGTTCACTTTAATATCCAATCTTGAGTTGAATTACTTGTGAACTTATTTTTGTCTTCTGCTCCATTAATGTGTTCCATCCACATCACCACTCTCTCCACAGGTCTGGGTCTCAGGCTGGAAGGCAGAAACAGCTATGCGGTAACTTTAATTATTTTATTCTTTTACAGACTGTTTTATGTGACTTATACTTATTTTAAAAATTCTTGTCTAAAAATAGGTAAATTTGACAGCAACAATGGGGACCTTTGACGTTGCTGCCACAGTGGACAGGGTCTCTGTAAAAGGAATGAGCGAAAAGCACATTTCACTGAGGAGTCCGGCTCTCTCCGCTCTGAACAGGCAGCTCCAGTTTGTCACATATACCAACACCATATTTCATCCGATGACATCAGACCTAGGTAAAGTTCACGTTTTAACATCATGACACCATGTCAGGAGCGATTTTTAAAACAAAATGTAGGAAAGATTCCAAATCAAAAGACTTCCTCTTTCTCTTGGGCCAAGTAAAAAACAAATTCTCATTCTTGCTGGGGGGTTTATTTCAAATGTAATTGACATGGAGGTGGAAAAGAAAGATGCGTAGCGAGAATACGAGCCAACTGAGAATCCTAAGCTTTAAACGACATTAACACATTGTCAAGAGATGTCTCAAGAAATCGAGTGCAACAATTTTTAAAATGTCTACAAATAGTTTTCACCCCTCAGATGTTTTAGTATTTTGTAAAACAATTGTCTGTGTAATCCGTCTGATATAAAAGTTAAAACAGATCTTTAAATACATTGCGTGAAATAAGTGTTTGCATGAATTTTAATTGACTTCATAATTGAGCAGCTACTTGTCTGCTACAGCTAACAGTGTCACGTTTGGTGACAAAGGAGAACGCCTGAGAGAACGTCACTGTAAACATCAGAGGCAACAACACGATCTGGGAATGTTTCTCAACACCAAACCCTGGAGGGTTTGTTTATGTAGACGGAAACATGTTTGTAGAAACATTTCACAGTAGCTAGGATGATAATCTGATCGGTTAGAAGATTTTGAGATGCGTACCACTTTACTCAAAATGTTTGACCATCATGCTAACTATGCAGGAAATATGAATAAGAATAATTTGTTGTACCTTCATTTCTTTAATAAGCTCATTGCCTCTTGTGTACTTTCACTTATCAGCTTTTGCTTCATCCGGCAGTTCAGTTTGAGACCGAAGGCCACCAGTCATTTTTCACCATCAAGGTTGGACACAGAGTCGTTCCGAAACTTTTCAACTCTGGACAAAGTCCAGGTTTCTGAGCACATATTGTTAACAATCATTAACAATCTTTTTGTAGTAGAATGCATTTTTTGTCATGCTTATTATATGCTTTGTTTCTGCTGTCACTCAGGGGAAAACATTACCTCTCTGGTTACCATCGCTACCAAGACCTTTTTGCGCTACGACAAACTCAAAGATCTCATCGACAGCATAAGGGAGTTTTATCCCACCGTCCTCATAATTATAGCGGATGATAACAAACACCCCCAACCAGTGACTGGCCCTCATATTGAGCAATACCTTATGCCATTTGGAAAGGTAAAAAGTTAGCTTAATCACATGTTCTAGTAAAAGTATAATGATTCAGTCAAAGTAAGTTAATTTCTCTTTGTAGGGCTGGTTTGCAGGAAGAAATCTGGCAGTGTCTCAAGTGACTACCAAGTATGTGCTCTGGGTGGATGACGACTTTATCTTTACTGCAAACACCAAGCTGGAAAAGATGGTGGATATCCTGGAGAAAACCACACTGGATCTGGTAAGTTGATTAAAACAAATCAGCTGCTCGGATTTTGGTAATTTGTTATATTTCCTATTGCATATTTTTCTTTGCCTTCTTTCAGCCCCTCTAATCTGGGCAAGTGAGTTGCCCAGATTAGAGGGGCTGAAAGAAGGCAAACCTCAGTTTCTATACTTCGTGTCAGGTAATTTGCCCACTTCACACCTACAGGAATTTGGTTGTTTTCCAGTAAACTTTTAGAAATGGTATGTTTTTATAAAATCTTGTTGCCGATTCATTGTCCTGTTTTTTTTTCTCTTGTCAGTGTATATTTGTGTTTCAAATATATAAAGTACCCCACTAACTAGAGGGATACTATCTTTCTTAAATAGTACTATTGAAGAAAGATAAAGATACTTTCTTAAATAGTATATTTAAGAAAGATCAAAGGGCTTCGATCTGTATATTCACTACCTGTCTGTTGAATCCATATGAACCTCAAACTGTTAGGAGGCAAAGAGTCTCTAATCTCTGACCAGATAAACATTTAGGTATTAACATTTCTTAAGAAGTTGTTAATGATTTTGTCTTTGAATTAAAATACAAACTTCCACATTCTCACACCCACCCACAGCTTCCTACTGTGGAGAGGCTAGACGGCATTTAAAGTTGAACACAAGGTCTTTGTATTATCAAATATTTTTTTAGAGAATTGCAGAAAATGATCATCAACACAATAGCAATGAAGATACATGACAAAATCTCCTCTAAAATTGAATCGTACTAAAGTGTAGGAGTTTTGAACTCCGATCTTTGAGGGCCGATGTCCTGCACCTTTTAGATGTCCCTCCTTCAACACCTGAGTCAATAAATGAGGTCATTTGGAGGACGCTGGAGAACCTGACCGTATAATAAAAAGCTGATTCAGCCATTTCATTCAGATGTGTTTGACCAGAGACATATACCTTGTTTTTATAAGTTTATGGTAATATGAGTGTATTTACTAAATTCAGTGAACTCTCTATGCTGCATTCAGAATAGTTTGCAGACATGGATGGCCATGAGATAGTGGATGGCCTGTCCAGACTGTTAGGAAAAGCACTGCGACAACCAAAGCGCGATGACACAGAAGAATGTGTAATTTTCTTTAGATCAGCTCAGGAGACCATGTCTTGTATTTTGTCAATATTTTTAAATAAAAAAAAAAATAGGAATAGCAGTTAGTTTTGATGTATGTGTCAAAGCTTTATGTCAGTGTTTCCCAACCCTAGTCCTCACCGTCCCCCTGCTCTGCATGTTTTAGATGTGCCTCTATACCAGAACGGCTGATTCAAATGATTGCATGACCATCAAGTACTGCAAAAACCTGTTAATCACCCAGAGATACAATTCAGGTGTGTGGAAGAGGGAAGTTTCACTTGCTGTCCGTCTAGCTTTGCAATACACAAAAGAAACTTGTACAACTGTTCACTGAAAAGGATGTGAAAGTCGGAAGTGGGCGCTGGCATGTTTTTATTGAGGCCATAACATAAATGGCCTAAATGTTTTGGAGCCACCACAAACCACACTTAGGCTTGCTTGATGGACTTCATTCTGTGTAAGGCAAGTAGGCTGGTATAAATAGAATAGAATAATAGAAGTACTTTATTCATCCCAACCAGGAAATTACTGTGCAGTTGCAGCATACACATACACACAGATCAAATTACAAAATAAAAAATAGAAAAATAAAATAAATGCTATAAAATGTAGAATGTAAGATTCTGTACAATTAAAAACAGTGAATATTAATAATCTGTACAATCTATACAATAGTACTTTGTAAACAATCTGTACAATATTGATTTATAGACAGATATGTACAATGGTAAACTTAACGTTTGTTATATAAAGTGATGGCCTGTGGCAGGAAAGATTTCCTGTATCTGTCCCTACGACAACGGAGCTGAAGCAGTCTGTGTGAGAAAGTGCTCTGCTGTCTGTCCACTTTGTGGTGGAGAGGGTGCAGCTCGTTGACCATGATAGACAACAGCTTCTTCGATGTCCTCCTCTACACCAGTACAGAGCCAGCTTTCCTGATGACCCTGTTCAGTCTGTTAGTCGCTGGCTCTGATGCTGCTTCCCCAACACACAACAGCAAAGAAAATGGCACCAGCAACAACGCAACAACAATTAGACAGAGACATCTGCATGTCGCCACTAATAATGTATATTAGGTGACACAACAGGGTGTAAAAGTGCCATCGTAGCCTATACAAAGTCAAGTGGGTCGTAAGGACAAATAAATGCAATATTCAGATAGTGTGCACATTTAAATAGCACTAACCCTACCAGACTGCCAACATTTTCTTGCTATATATATATATTTTTTTTTCTTTTACTTTTTTTGATTTTGAGAATGAAACAACAAAATAAAAAAGCAAACATATCTATCTTTTTTTTTTTTGCATAAACCTCAGGTTGGTGGTGCAGTGAGAGAAGTTACTGGTTACACTTCCACATACCGTCACACCATTTCAGTGGAAGAAGGTGGAAAGGAAGGCGACTGTTTAAACATGAGGATCGGACACCACCATGCTATCCAAGGATTTCCCAACTGCGTCGTCGCAGACGCCGTCATCAACTTCTTCATGGCTCGAACGGACAAAGTTCGGCAGGTTGGCTTCGACCCGCGCCTGTCAAGAACAGGCCATCTAGGTCAGAGGCCATAGATTAACATCTGAGAATAGTGCTTTAAATGCACGCATGACTTATTTTTGCCTTTTATTTCTGCAGAGTTTTTTGTAGATGCTCTGGGCACTATGCACATCGGCTCCTGCAGTGATGTCATCATTAACCACGCATCAAAGATCAAGCTGCCGTGGACTAAAACCGAAACACAGAAGGCCTACGAGCAGTTTAGGTACTCTTCTGGAAGTTCGGGTATTGACAGAAATGAGATCTTTTACTTTAAGAACAGATTCAAGTGCATGACCAGTCAATGAAAAATGCACTTCCACTGGTCTCATAAAAACAAATAGGTATTGCTCTTGGCTAATAGATGTTTTAGCTAATAGATTTGTTTTTTCTGCTCACAATTGGTTTTTTTGTTGTTGTTTTTTGTTGTTTTTTTTAACCACCTGTTGTGGTGTTAACAATCCAAACGATTCTTGCTGTTTGAAGCACTCCTCATTTTTTGCAATTTGTTTACTGTTCTTTTGAATTTGTAAAGGAGAATTTCTATGCTAATTGCTCTGAGTAATTTGAATTTCAGGTCAGTTGTGTTAAAAAAAGAAAATGCTAACCTTGTTGGCTTTATGCTAACGCAAGTTGCAGATTCTGTTATAGTGTCTAGAGGTTCATTATTGAACAAGAACTGTTCTTGGGACACATTTAGTAGTTTTTAGTCCACTATCTCATTTAACTGATTACAGGGAAATACATACATCCTGGGAAACCAAAGGTCACTACATGCGTAAGTCAGAAGTCAGATAACACTCAGTTGTCATGCTCTTTAAATGTCTCACAATCTCCAAATGGGTATGTCCATAAATTCCAGAAAATGTCACAAAGTGCACATTGGACTCTTATTCCCAATTCACTGTTTTTTTGTTTTGTTTTCTTACATTGTATAAAAATGTCAGATTTCCAAATGTTTTTATTGCGCTAGATCAGTTCCAACCCTGGTCTCCAAAAGACACAGGTTTCAGATGTCTCCCTGCTTCAACCACACACAATTTCAGTCAATGACTAGTAAACAGGTTTATGATCAACTGAATCGTGAAGCATCTAAAAAAATATATAAGGCAGTGTGCCGCGAGGACTTCGCCCTATATCAGATATACAACATTAAATAAATGTAAATTTTGATAAGCATTCGTATTTAAAAGTCAAGTAAAAAATAATTACAATGTTTCACCACCAGAGGGAAACAAAAGACCAGGTAAAAATGACCTTGCAGTATATTTGTACAAATTATTTGTAAGTAATAGGTTATCGGATGGAGGAACATTTAATAAATATCAACATGTGTCCATTACATTTCCTTATTTTAGCTTCCTTTTTCTCACTTTGTGGTAGAAAACATTGGCTACAATTCTAGTATATTAATTTCTCCCGTCATATGCGGCCATTTGATAATTTTTAGTATGTTGTTGCCTGTGAGTTTATTTGACAACTCAAGTCTTCATTGTTTAAGACTTTGATTTGTTGAGGATGTTGCAGGGTTATTTTCTAGAATTCCTCTCCGTGTGTGTTCACGTTAGTAGGTCTTTCTGTAGAATCTGGCTTACTAAACATTTGGCCAGATACTCGAGCATCATGTCCTAATTGAAGTGGACTACTTCCTGCCAATTAGTGAAATACTCCTTGAGCTTTAAAGGGAAAACCCCAGCGGGTACAGTGTCGGGAGGATTACTTAAAATATGCCAAAAAAGAAAGAAAGAATGTGATCAACTTAGTTATCAAACACACAGCAAGGACATAATTATTTATTTGCGTTATTTTTACCGTGGTTTTGAACTCAAAACTGGATGTAGTTTTATCAGGCCAAGGTATCAGGTTTAAGCGTGGTTGTGAAAGTATCATGCATTGGCCAGCAGATGGCAGCAACGTGGCAAGAAAGAGGCAGTTTTCATCACGGAAGGTTTTGAAATGAATCGACCAACTTTTAAGAAAATAATAGTTGGAAATATGATTCTTCTGAATCTTTTTACACTGCATCTTTAATCACACTGAACCAACTCTGTGGATGTTATTACTCTGTTTTTGTCTTTGTCAGATGGTTAAAAAAACTCTCCTGTCATTGTTCCATATTCAAATGAGATTTTTTTTCTTCATTTTTTAAATCTGAGGCATATTTTTTATCATTATTATTATCTAAGTGCGTACAAAGACACCTCCTCTTCCCTCTTCAAAATGTGACAAGGTTGGCATGCTTCACATTCCACACCACCCTCCATTTCAATACCAAGAGGGGAAAAAAAGTTTAATACCCAAAATTTAGGAAGAAATCCACCTTTTATTGTGTATTGACTGTAATTCCTGTGTCAAGATAAAAGGAACAATCACTGGCTGCTTGATGGCTATTCAAAGATCATACATGAAGTGTGTTGTGTATTTGTATTGAACACTCCCTTTTCAGCAATTCCCTGGATGAAAAAAGGAAACGAATACATTTTTCTGCAATTCTGTGTGCGACTCTGTCAGCTTCTCATATGGAGACAATGAATTTTTTGCCCATTTTTCTGTCCAAAGTAGATTCTAAGATTCTAAAGTGGATTTAAGTCCAGACTTGGACTAGCCCTTTCTAACATATGAATATGTTTAGAAAGGGCTAAACATAGTGTCCTGTTAAAAATGGTAAGCTCTGTCAAAGTATTCTCAGGCCTCTCACAGGCTTTTCTTCAGAATTGTCCTGCAATCAAGTCCATCCATCTTCCCACTGTTTCTGCCTGGGTCCCCAGGCCCTACTGAAGTGTTCCCACAGCATGATGTTGCCACCACCGTGGGTCACCACGGGGGTGTCGGCATCAATTGAACTTGATAGTTATCGTAATATCAAAGCTACTGGAAATAAATCATTTTTTAGAGCACTTTACACTTTACCCTGAGTGACCAAAGAGATCCATAATTTAAAACATGATCAATAAAAACACCTGTAATAAAACAGACAGATTAACAAAAGACCAATTTTTAAAAAAGAAAGACAGAAAACTGCTGTACTGGAATTAAAACCAAGTTAATAAGATGGGCTATTAAAACGACCTTAAAATCGTTCAAAGTATTAGTCATCATTCAAATAAGAAGGAAATTGTTCCAGACTGTGAGAGGATGCTTGTGTGAAAAACTCTTACATGAATGAGGTGTGCTACACTGCTTAAACATTTAAAAACCACAATAAAAATCAATCCCAAAACATATACATGCATCCAGTGCAATGTGGAGGTGCTGTAATGTCCTCGTGTTGTTTGTTACCTATAAGCAGATGGGAAGCAGCGTCTTGGACCAGCTGCAGACAATTAACAAACATGGAAGAAATTCTTCAGTGCGCTTGGTATTTTATTACATACAGGTAGCTAACATTACAAACACATATAAATATTACAATGCCAAAATACAGAATAAAAATGAAATATTAAAGAGAAAGTCCAGAAGAGTTATACAGTGTTGAGGAACTGTATTTCCTTGAGTTAAATCCAGCTAGGATGGATTTAAGTGTGCCAGCAGGGAGTGTGATATCTGAAAAAGAACAGCTAATACTTAAATGTAACCATTGAAAATACTAAGTGCTGCTACAACAGGCCACTGTATCTTTGAATTACTCCCCTACTGCAAAGTCCGATCCAGCTGCTCTTGTGCTCCAGCCGATGTCTCAGGTCACAGAAACTGGCCTCTCGGTTCATACCCAAACTGTTGTGGTGTTCTCTGGAGGTTTTTCCTATGGCAGAGAACAACAATGTTATTTGAATGTGAAAATAATGTATTATCTGCTTATATTGAAAGGGATTACGATTCGGACCCTCTGTTGCTGGATGTACATTACGGCATCGTGAACGGTGACGAAAATATGCTGAGGATTCATGTGACTCATCAGGCCGCTTGATGTCAAGATCTTTAAAACACTCTCTAAAGGTACAAGATAAAATCCACACACATTTAACCCTACCTACACTGTAGCATAACAAGGAAAATAATGTATGAGAGAAATATCTGACATCAAAAAGGCTCACCATTGCAATTTGCCAAATAGACACGAACTCCGACTTTCTGGCACTCGGTGCACATCTGCAGGAAGAAAATCACATGAGGTGACCAGATCACAAGGGGGAGTCATGTTCTTCTGTTGAAGGCTGACCTGTGTGAAGAGTCTCGCTCCAGCAACATCAACAAATATGACTCTGCTGCAGTCAATTAGCACGGCCTGGACCTCTTTCTCTGGTGTTTCTGCAGGGTGAAAACACGCAGTTTCATAATGTTTGCTGTGCGAGAACATTAAAATTGAGAGATTTCACAAAGCAGCTACGAACCTGATTCAAAGAAGTCATTTACCGAAGAAAACGATGTGTTTGCTATGCCTCTGTCCTAAGCAACAGCATCGGGAGAAAACACGAAGACGGCTAAATTAAGTTACATTATATAGTTTATAAATATGTGGCATTAGTCCCAACAAATGGTTATTGATGACTCATACCACAGTGCTGACAGAGGCCTCTCTCTCTCGTTTCTCCAAAGCTTTCCTGGCCTTTTCCTGACTGTGGATCTCTTCGGGCGTCAGACCCAACACCCTGCTCATTTTCTCCCTAAAGAAGCTGCGATTGCCATAGTAGATGGGCCCGTTGTATGTCAAGATTTTCACCCCGGGCACTTCATAGCACTGGAAAAAAAAAACAAAGCAATGTCTTATCTTTATTGTTTTGATAAAATCCCGCCCGATCGTCTCTCAGATTAAGGGTCATGGTGCTGGAATTGATTTCCTCTAATGGATTTTTTTCAGACATGTAAACCTTAACTTTTAGTGAGCTGTCCATTTGCAACAAGTGAAAGAATTACAAGCTCTACTCACCTTGCTGTGGTTCTCCAGAGGTCTGTATATTTCTGTGTTGCTCGCCCGCCCAAGAACTGAGCAATCAGCCCTGTTGAAGCATTGATCGTCTGTTTACTTATGTGTCAGGTTTATATATTCACACTCACACGACTTTTTCAGTTTGTCACAGCTTTAAAGGGACTTCTTATGGTTGTGCTCGGGATTTTTGAATCTCTTTCAGTGATGTCATTCGCCTGTGATCAATCCCCTTCTTTGTCCAGTTTAGGTTTGCGGCCATGTTTTACCCCTTTTTTGCACAGAAGTTCAAAGCTTGGTATATCGCTTTATAACCTAACCCTGCACACAAGTGGACTCTATTTACTGGGTGATTTCTGGAGGCAGGTTCTTGAACTGGACTTTATTTCAGAGATTTATAATAAAGATGCTCAATAGAAATACATTTCATGTTATTCCAGATAGTAATTTGTGGGAGAAAAAATGGTCATGCAAAACTTTAGCAACATGGAAAATCTCAACAAAACACCTTGGAGATTGCAGTTATAACATGGCAGAAACAAGCACTGAGCCTCAGTTCCTGGATTTTACAATGATCGCACCTTTGTGTTCGACAGATGACGGTCATCATGGAGAAAACCACGCCGATGGCCAGGCCAAGGTCCACGTTCAGTACCACCACAGACAGCCAGGTTACGACCCAAACCATCTAAAGACAGAGACAACATCACCACAAAGCTTAGCAAATCAAATGTAACACATTTAAGTAAATACAACTTGATTAATTTAAAAAAGCATAATTATTGAACACATATTATGTAGAGGTACTTGATTCAAAAAATCTGAAGACGTTGCAGTAAAAGATGCCCCCACTAGTTCGCCAGCAGCCGAACAAGCTACAGTATTAAACCATCTGTTTTCTTTCTTCTTTTTCTCCAGAACAAAAATATCTATTAAGCAGTCTTACAAAGTCTAGCTTGCTGATCCTCCAAAGCTCGGGTAAGTCTCGGAACTGCAAGAACATTTGCCTCAGGCTGGTAACATTGATGCATGCCAGCACAGCCTGCGGGGAGAGACAAAAGGGAAGGCAAGTGGAGATATCCTACTTCCTTGTCTTCATGTACAGAGACAGTCACGAGAGCACACCTTAGGCAGGAAGTAGAACAGGGGTCCGATCAGCAGCAGGACGATCAATACAACCAGACTGGTGAAAAGGCCTGAGAGCTGCAAGGACACGCACAAATAAATGTGTGTTAAGAAACGGAAAGTGATTAAAATTATTGTATGTGCTCTGGATTCTTGGATCTTGATTGTCTAAACAAGTGCAAAATTTATTTTCATATCAGATGACGACTTTGGACCAATGAGAAACAACCAAGTCTTTTTTTTTCCTTAGTCCAGGTGAGACTCTTCTGATGTTGTCTCTGGTTCATGGACGGTTCACTAGCAGTAGTGATTCATGGCCTCGCTATACATGAGGCTAATGATCTTTCACACAGTTGTCCTGTGTTGAACTTCCAAATTCGAGATCTTTCCTGCATGTTTTCCCTACTTCATCAATTTTCACTTTGAAAAGTGCCAAAAATGGGCACCACTGGATTAAAAAGATATATAGAAATAAAATAAAAACACAGTTTTAGTCCATGTTAATGCTGCAGTAGGGAATTTTAAGCCTGAAAATTGGAACAAGCCCACCCTACAGGTCTCCCCACCCCCTTGTTCTCTGCAGTGGAGAATGCCCAGAACTTGAGAAATGACTGTATTTCCTGTAATGTTCAATTGTTTCTCCACCATCAGACTGCAGCTGATCTGTAAACTTGAGCTTGAGTGACTGCACATGCAGAATGGGGGAAGGTTACAAAGGACGTAAGCAGCTCATACACGAGCTGATTGACATTCCTAAGGCCTTCTTCCTGGATCTGATTGGTTGTTTCTGAGCAGTAATATTGTAGTGTATTTCTGCAAATGGGTGCATGACCACTGAGAGGAGCTAAAAAAACTCCATCTCTTCACAGATTATCTGTCTCATATTCTGTTGCCACGACATGGTAACAGTTTAAACAATTTTTTAGATATAAAATAACATGACTGAGTGTGCTGCTCTTGAAGAACTGACTCCATCTGTATCTTTCAAACTCCTGAATATCCACAGCTTTACAATTATATCTTGCTTGTGCATTTCTCTAGCTTCACTTTTTCATTCCACTTAACTTTCTGTTGAGATGTTTGGATCCATCGCTGTGTGTAATGCATCGTTAACTGAATTTCACTTTTTTCTGATAATGTGCTAATATATTTATTAGCTGTTCAAAGCAGGGTTTTAATTTAAGAATAGTTGTTAGCATAGAAGGACTCAAACACAGTGTTATCCTTTTAGAGTAACTAATCTGTCCTGGACCAAAGGACCTCAGTCCAGATGTGAAAAAACAACAGTGTTGTTATGGTTATGATTGCAGCCCAGACCTGTGTGTATCCTCCAGCGCTCTCCAGGATGTTGGTGGTGGCCAGAGTGGCTGAGCTGGGGAAACAAGTGAAAAACGAGGACACGGTGTTGGAGACCCCATGAGCTAGCAGCTCCTGGAAAACAAAAATACGCTGATTCAACGCAGTGTTCACAGATTGGTCGGGTTCAGAGCAAATGGCTCAGGAAGCAGGTATATCATTCATGGGTTCTACCTGGTTAGGATGTATAGAATATCCATGTTTGTCCGCATAAATCATCGCCAGTGAGACAGAAACAGCGTATCCAACAAAAGTTATGGCAATCGTGTCTCCAGCAATGGCGGGAAAAGTGTGGAAAGCAGGCAACTGTGGCTTTGGGAATCTAAACATAGAAAATGTGTTTGATTTTATTTCAAATTAAAAGGCTTGTAAGATTTATTTATTTATTTATTTATTTATTTATTTATTTATTTATTTATTTATTTTTGTCATTTAAAGTTTTACCCAGCAGGAATATGGCCAACTATCTCGATGCTGTAACTGGAATCTAGCGAGGAGAAATAGGCTACACAGGTAGCGATAATCACCTGAAGAGCAGAACATAAAGTCATAAATTAATACTTGCTCATTGTAATGTAAGTAACGAGTCTTATCCATTAGAAGCCAGCTGACTGACCGTGAGGATCTCCACAGGGATGGGTGTGCGCAAGTGGTGCCGGTAACGGGTGTTGATCTCCTTAACTGGGACCAGCACAGCCAGACAGACCACAGAGATCAGCAGCTCAGCCACGTTGGTGTGAGAAAGGTTCTCCAACACTGCGGCTAAAGTCTGAGCCCACAAAGAAGTGATGAACCTGAAACCTCTTCGCTTATTTGTATTTGGGGTTTTTTTCTAGAACAATATGAGAATAAGAAACTCAGATCACCTTGAAGAGAGAGAAGGTCCCAGTGTGGCGAGGGAGTCTCAGGCCCAGCATGCTTTGCAGCTGTGAAACGGTGACATGGAAGGCAGCGGCGCTGGTGAAAGCCTTAACAATCGGCTCTGACAGATAGGTGGAGAGGAAGCCAAGCTGAAGACCAAACATGCAGAGCTGGGACAAAGCCGGACAAAATATGAGAGACAGGTAACCGAGCCGGATCCGTACAAAGACAAAGAGTAGACGTGGGATGCAAAATGCAACACAGTTTGTGTCTCACAAACCATGACGATTCCTGAGAGCAGTGCGACAGCAGAAGCCACTCCAATCCGCTGGGCCTCAAAGTTTGCTGCTTCAGGTGAGCTGGAGTTGAAGGCCAGAGGAGTCGGAACCAGCTGCTCCACCACAGAACCGGTCATCAGACTCACTACAGCAAAGGTACCTGTGAAGACAAAGTCTTCTCAGCAAATGCCAATTGAACTTCATCACATTTTCTTATGTTACAAGTGAAAACGTGCATGCTATTTAGTAGGATATTTGCGATTGACAAACATATAGTATTGCATAGTTGAAAAGTGAAAGGATATTTAAAAATAAAATTCTAAAAATATTGTCTCTAAATGTATTCATTAACCCCTTAACCATCACCTCCAAACTCTTACATGTTACTCAATGGGTCCATGAGGACACCACTGTCCTCACAACATTTAAGAGGTAGAACAAACAAAATGTTTGGGTTAGACAACATCACTGAAAACGAGCATCACTAAGGTCAAAGGTCAAAGAACACAGCAGGTCAGGGATAAAGTTGTGGAGAATCTTAAAGCAGTGTTAACTTTAACTAAAAAAAATTCTAATAAAATATTTTTTAGGCATGTGGTTGTAATGTTACAAAATGTGGAAAACGTTCAACAGGGACTTTAGCAAAGCATTAAAGGTAGACAGAGATTTTACCTGTGGACACATGGCGGCCAGTGCCAAAAATCATATACAGGACGACTGGGAAGAAGGAGGTGTAGAGGCCAAAAATTGGAGCCACGGATGTTAGCAAAGCAAAGGCCATACCTGTTTGAAAAAAAAAAAATCAAATTTTAAAAACAATTCATTTGTACATTTTTTAATGTCACCACTTCCTTATTAAGTCAAAGTAAGTACATGATAGTTAAAAAAAGTGCACAGTCGAAGGTGAAATTTCAAAGTAAGCACATGCATTACACATTTGCTGCTGGATTATCATAACAGTCCAAAGGGTGATCATAAAGGAGTTATGAGAGTAACAATATACATTTGAATAAAGTTTTCTGTAAAACATGGCTGAGATGAGGTCAAAATTATGACAATTACAGAGCAGATGAACAAGTTCAAACCAGGATAACACTGTGTATCACAGAGTTATGGTTGAAACTCTCACAAATTCAACATATGTGCCTATTAAATACATTTTCATAAGTTCAAAACTACTCCATAAGCATCCTAGGACCATTGTTAGTTTATTTTTGTCATCCACAAGTCAAGTTGACTCTATGTAATCATGCAAGAGTTTTTTTAAAGGCAGGGTTACATATGTGATAATAAAAAAGACTCGTTTTGCTGTAAATAAGACTAATAGACTTGGATGAGGATCATCTTGTATTGGATAACTTCCTCTTAACTATTTTATCAACTTAATTATTAGTTCCATGATATATTTATTTTGACCAGCAGTGATACTTATAAGGACAGAGTCAGAAAATGGGAGATTGGGGGGTAAAGTCTGAGTAATTCTAAATAAATGCATTTAATTAGTAATTATACAGCTAATGTCATTCTCATGCTAATACACAACTATTATTATTATTATTATTATTATTATTATTATTATTATTATTATTATATTAAGTAGACTGCACATACCTTGAGGAATATGAAGAATACCAACAGTCAGCCCAGCGATAGCGTCTCCTACTATCCATTTCCTCAGTCTGTACCTCGGCAGCCAGCTGAAAAGCGGGACTCTCTCGCCGAGCAGGTGAAGACAGCCTCGCCTTGAACACCTGCACTTCCCGGCCAGTTTCTCCCGCAGCCGCAGACCCCCGGACTCGTTGTCTTCGGAGCCGTAGGCCTGCTTGAAGCGGTCCTCCGTGTAAATGTTCCTGTATACGGCGACCGAGGCGCTCATGTCGAGCTGAGGTCGGTTTTCCCTTCAGACGCTGCGGCTGAATTAAGTCAAGGTGTGTATTTTAAGTTGCAATGAATATAAGAGCAGACTGTCCTCACTCTTGGAGCCATTGCGTTTTCCTGTCAGACTCTTCTCAGCCAATGACAAGGCAGAAAGCTCAACTTTTCTTTTCTTTTTTTTTTGTTACAGTACTGACCAACTTTTTTTCCTCATCTTGGCCCCCTGCCTCAGACAACATAAAGGTGTAGCCGTTCAATTTTGCCAGCAGAGATTCTCTGGGTCCTACTGCTAAAGGGATTTTTTTATATTTGTTTTATCATCCAGGAGAAAAAGTCAAACACACACACACACACACACACACACACACACACACACACACACACACACACACACACACACACACACACACACACACTTTCCAATGCTCAGCTAAGTGGTGGGTACAAGCCCAGAGCAGGCACAGTTGAGACATTGTGTAGGACTGTGAGACGGCAAAAAGATCAAAGTTGTATTGTATGTGGAGGTGTGGTGTAACCTCAAACCTGGTCTTATGTTCATTTCCGAGAGGGATGGATGTCTGTAATGGGGGGAGATGTTTAAACTGTGTAACCATGAGGCAAGAGGAAAGTCATAGGTACCTATGAGACCTCTGTGAAACTCAATCACACATGGAAACCTGGTTCATGGATCAAAACACCACTAGACTATGAACAGAGACTGAATTTGGTGAGTGAGATGTTCTTTGTTGGGGATGAGTGAAAACATGAGAGCTCTGAGCAAATACGAGGTTAAAGAAGATAAATCAAGGCGTGTGTATATATATGCATGTTTGGGTTGTTATGGTGGCCTTTTGGGCAACTTTTTAAAAAAATCTGTCTTATCCAGAAACTTCAATGTTTTATGTCATTTTATATGACAGACCAATACAAAGTAAGACTCAGTCATTAACTTCTGCAGGCATTGTAGCTGCATTGGAGCAGCTTAACTTCAGATTTTCAATCTTGTCACTGATTACCAGTTGGATTTAGGTTGAAACTTTGACTAGGGCATCCTAACACCCTTTAATTCCAATCTTTGCTTTGGAGCCCTGGTTGTATGCTTGATAATTCGATTTCGCCTGATCAATTCCATTGTGAATCCAGCTGTTATGGGAAGGACGTCTAGGTTTGAGCAATACATCATTTAACCACTGAGGCTGCTTGAAAGAGTGGCTTTGAAAAGTATGGGTGCCTAAATGTCAGCACGTTTGGATCAAAACATATCTGTGTGTAAGGATCCAGTCAAAGTTCTCACCAAAATTCAAGGGAGAATCTGGTTCTAATCGTCAAAATTGGTGTTTGTAAATCCTCGTTGTCTAATTTTACTGTACCTGCTGTCTTTTAAAGGCTAAAGAACAAGAATGTATTTAGATGTGCAAAACTTATAGACAGATTTGCTCTTGCAACTGTACTTTTTTGCATTTGAAGTTGTTTCTACAAAATAATAAGAAGGGAGGAATCTAATATGAACTCTCTCCATCCTTTTCAGAGTTTCTCAGAGTTGCATTGTCCCAGGATGTGTTAATTCCTGTAATGTGCATTAAAGTTTGTGATTGTAATATAATTAAATGCAAAAAAGCTTAAGCGTTGCAGCTACTTTTGAAAAGCAGTGTACTTGTAAAATAAATGTTAGAACTGTGAAAACAAATGGTGTATGGACAGACTGCACATGCTCCTTTTGAAACCATTAGAAAGGATTAATCACAAGGAAATCACAAACAAAAGAAAGTTTCATTTTGGCTGGCGAATATAAAGCAAAAGGAAGAGAGAATTTATGTCTGATGCAGAGGCTGTTTATCCAAACTGTATCCAAATCAACGCCGTCTCACGAGTAGCGTCTGTCATCCCAGGAGGCTACGTGAGGAAGGGCAGGCAGTGGCTATTTTTTTTTTTACCGTTGCACTGGACACCACCCAAAGATTTTAACCTGAAAGGACCCCGGCTCAAAAGGAAAGAAAATTCAGAGATAAGAAATCAAAAAAGCACAGTAATACATGTTCAGTTAGCAGTGAGAATAGGAAAAGGCACACTGCCTTTGTTGAGGAGTTTAACTGGTGCAAAAATACAACAAATCTCACTCATTAGCTGGGAAATCCTGATAATCACATTTAATGTATGTATCATTTTAGAATATCTCTTCAGCCCATAAGTGGTATTTGTATTAGAAAACATAAAGCAATCCAAACAGAGAGAAGATGTTGAAGAAAAGTACAAGATTTTACAGTTTTTGCAATAGAATTCCTTTCAAGTGTTTTTAATCAGCAGCATTATAACATTTCATTGAAATATTCTTTTTCCCACTGTATTTTCATTTACTGGCAAACATTCTTAGCTTACCTGCTAACTGCAGACAACAGTAAAATATCATCTGGTGAACCTTAGAGACAATACTAAGGAAATGTCCATGAAATTTGTAGAATATAAATATGGTTTAAACATTGATTATTAAAGAGATTTGAATCTGGTTAGCCTACTTTCTAACATAAAATATAAATGTTTTGGATTGGCAACATTTATATTCTCACCTACTGTGGTCTTCACTGTGTCAAAAGGTTTTCTTTTTTCCTCTCAATGTTACCACATTTTATTGATAATGTTGTCTTCCAAGTCAGTTTTTTAACCACAGCAAAAGAGTCCCTGTGTCCTGCAGTCCGAAGGTATGAATGCAAGAAAAGTCGAAGACTCTAAAATGATCAAGAAAGTGCAAGTGTGGAAATGAACGGGTATTTGCATTCCATCTTTCTGCTGTTCCTGTTGCAGAGTAGAAATGAAGTCTTTACCCAGCCTCTTAACGGTGCACACATCAACAGTCTTGGGGACCCACCCAAAATATTGCATTTTGATGACTTGTCTTATTTTTATTCACTTATAAATCTAAAAACAGAAAACATGAGCTGATTTGCACTTGTTCCTCTCTGCATGTGCTGTTGTTATTCCACAAATTGGGGGGTGGGGGGGTGGGGTAGGTGAAAGGTTCACGGATGTGCTGGTGCAAAGCGCAGCTAAAACTCTGGGACTGTCAGAAGGCCGGAGCTCCCCCACCTTTCAAAATGAATGCAATAAGCAGACATTCGTGTGCAGAGTTGTTTTTGCTCCTGAGTCATATTCCTTGAATCTTTGTGTCTCTGGTGGAGAGCAGACGCTGTGATATAAGGGACTTCCTTTAAATTCCAAGAATGTGGACCATTGTGTTGATTAGCTCCACAGCATTTATAAACACACCAACAGAGTGATGTGTCTGCAGACTGTTTAAACAAGATATTAATCAGTTGTTAAAGGAACAATGCGCCGGATGGAGAAGGATATGGAGTGCCGACCCCAAACTAGATTAAAACCTTTTACCCTTTCATATATGGCTACCCATCATGTGTTTTAATTGTGCAAATGCGAAAGCACACACACACACACACACACACACACACACACACACACACACACACACACACACACACACACACACACACACACATACACACAATGCTACAATGTTGTGTATTACTCATCCTTGATATAAAGTTTTTTTTTTGTTCAGTATTATGAGTGTGTGTAGTTAAGATACATGGACCTCTCCGCTAATTTCCATATTTGAACTATTGCAGCAAATTGTAAAAATCATTTGGTGGCTTGGAGGTGAATTTTGAGAGGGGAGTTACATATGCTTTATTTATTTATTTTATCCAAATTGCTTCAATGAGAGATTAAAGAACATTTCTGCAGGCAGCTTTCCTCCAGAAGCCTGGAGACGATGCTGAACACAAACACCTGATCACTTTGGAAATACATTTACATAAAAATGGCTATTAGTATGAAATAGCCCTTAAACAACAAAAAAAGTGCTATGGGAAACTTAGACAAGACAAACAAGACAAACTTTAATTTCATGATTAAGAACATTTTCAGAAAACTTGCCAGCACTGTCAAACAGAAGGAAAATCAACTAAAAAGCAGTTCTTAAATGCTTAAGCTCTTTAAAAAAAATCACCTAATCTTTTGACTGACTTTCTGCTACATATATGCAAACACTGGAGGTGAAATATTTTTAAAGCTTGTCGCACAGATCCGCTTGCACAACTCATGCAGATACTTTTTATGTTTCCATTTTTAGTGTTGTTGATATTTCTACAGTGCCTCACTGGAGGAAACATTGCAATAATGTTTATAATTTTTTTTTCAAAAAAGTCTTGAAATGTTGCAAGGCTATTAAAACCGCACACTTTGATGGCAATTGTTATCATGTTTGGCAGCAGACCGAATGATCCCACTTTCCTCATTGCATTAGCTGTAATCACATTATATAAATATCTTATCCACCCTGACTCCTTCATGCTGAGCGTGTGTCCTGATCTTACAGGGTCTTTCAATTATTCTCTTCCACAGAGAGTCTCCAGTTACTTTGTGGCCTATAGTTCCTGTTATTGTTCTTTATCTGCTTTATGGGACGCTTGTCCCGACCCCCCATAGAAAGTTGCTTTGGGAGTGACCTTGTCCACGAGGCCAACTGCTGGAAGCCAAACGTCTCCTCGTGTCTCCCGGCCCTTTCCGCTTTATGCTCGTCTCTATCCATTAGTGTCTCTCCTTGTATTGTCAGAGTATTGTTTGCCTTTGCACCAAAACATAACTCGTGGAGTTATGAATGTTTTTTGTTTTTTTTTTCTGCAGGGGTTAAAGGCCTTAGATATCCAGTCATAAATTTATACTATCAAGCAGCTTGTCAGAGTTTAGCATTTCAGCAACACATAAAGTAAAGCATTTTATGATAATTCATGTTTTCGACCCTTAGCTACTTATTCAGTCAGTCCTGCATTGATTGAACGTTGTGTTGGGATTTCCATTTTGTGGTTCTTAATCTATAAAAACGATTGTTTTGTTTCGGGGGGGGGGTTATATCTAAGCTTTGCGTGAGTACAGCAGATTTCAAAATCAGTTGCTTGTTTCCTGTTCGTTCCTGATGAACGTCTTCTGACCTCCACCACACCTACACAGTGAGGTCAATTCATCAAACATCTGGGTCATGCATCTCCTGGGCGTGGACGCGAGTTGCTGCTCACATCAACAGGGTCCCAAAAGGACCCGAGAATCCGTTCTAACAGGCATGCTTTACAATGAAATTTAATGTTCTCATACATTTGTCACTTACTGTAAATTGGTGGAACTCCAGGCCACCCCCAACCGCCTGGATAATTCTGGTTTCAGCCAGTTTGTGCTCGCTCCAGTCTGCTCTTTTGTTTTGCGTCTTGTGGCCTCTAAACTGTGCTCTCAGGTTGGAGAAATGTCCTCCGTGTTTTGATCTTCTAGCAGTCAAAATGCAAAGCCAATTCACTGTATAAAGAACTACAGCCATGTTATGTGGGTCACCCTGTGTTGACTGCAGTCAAGTTCAACTCCTCACCCCATGTGATTTTCTAAATTGGTGATTCAGGAATTGTCCAGGGGCTGTTTAAAAGAATGCTCTCCTTTGTGGTCATATGACAGACCTGTGTAGTGAAAAAGGCTGAAGTCTGCATTAAACAGTGCTAAAATGTTCTGATGTTAGAGAACAGCCATAGCAAAATAGACCTAAAAGAATAGTTACGCCTTATTTATGTGATCTGAAATCTGAGCAAAACAAAAGACAGGATTCCTAAATGACCTTCCTCTTTCCACTGATAGTCCCCCGTCCTGAAGTTCTCTTTTCACTATATAACTTATTTTATATATATAATTAATTTATTTTCAATCGACCAGGAGCCGTTTTAGAACTTCGCTCGTAGCAGCAGAACAAAGTAGCCAGAGCATGTCAACAAACTGTTTTGATCCTCAGAGTGCTTCAGGTTCCTGGAGAGTCCAGAGTTTTGGGATATGTCACTTCCCAGACCGAGCCAGAGCATTGTGCAACTGAAGTACACAGTGGCGACACAGCCTTGAACCACATTGTAACCATTGTCTGCTTCACCTCAACACTTTCTGCCAACACTGGATTCACTTTCAGGAGCAGGGCACAACATTTCCTCATGTTGTCATTTCTCCTGTTGGTCACCAGAGACTAATAATTACTCCCGTATGCATTGAAGGTAAAATTATACAGAAATAAACTGTTCTGTAAGCATTTATGAGTTGAAAATATTTGATTTTTATTTTATTTTTTTGCAAGACATGGAGCTATTTTACCGAAATCAGCCTAATCATCATAAAGTTTGCCACTGTGATGGGATTTTGCATTGCATTCGTTCAGTGTGTCTTGTGCATGGGGCGTTAATGGAGTGGGTCCTTGAGAATCACAAGTGCAGTGCAGCTTACCTCAAGCTGCGCTCGTCAGCCGGAGATGTTGACTCAACAGTTTTTATAGGTTTTACTAAAATACTGCAAAGAGGAAACATGTTTTTGTGCTCATGTTTATTTGTTTTGGTTTTGTTCAAATTGTTCAACATAAGTTGAAAAAGAAAAGATAAAATTTGTGTTATGTTCTTGAATAAACGTGCAAAAGAAAGGTTTTTCTCATTCTTTATGATCAACGAGTTTCCTTAAAAATGTGATCCTGGAGACAAAATGGTGCAAAATAACTTGTATTAAGCAAAGAGAAACCCTACTCATTATCTCATCTGTAATCAATGATAAAAAACATAATAAAGTCACATTTCAAACATACCAGAAAAATGAACGTGTAACCAGGGATTAAACAGCGGATGTAAAAGTTTGGGCATCATTTAAATATGCATTTCAAATATGTTTTATTATTTTCTCTATTAAACCCTTTTTATTTTCCACCGTGTCTCTTCCAGGATCCTTTCTGACTCGGTCCAGCTACAACACACAAAATGTTTTTGCAACTGGAGCAACAGAGGAATCATGTATCATGCAGCTACATGCTCAAAATATAAGGAGAAACACAACTTAAATTAATCTAACACCTGTTGTTTGCATACTGTCTTAGATGTTTTTACAGTCACAAAAATTATTAGTCACACAGTTATTATTATCCATAAAAATCTCTTTAAAACAAGTGTCGCTGAAGTATTTCTGTTGTTTAATGCTGTATTAGAAGATGACAAGAATTTCATGGAACTTCTTTTTATTTTCCTTTAGCATTAATATAAACAAGGCACATAGATCTGGTGCTTTTATGCACTCATCTATAAGCCAGATGTACAGTGAGCCGGATGGTGGGGAAAAAAAAGAAACACCTGAACGCTTACTGTAAGAAAGCTGCAACACAGAATAACATGCTGTGATAAAAAAATCTCCATGGCAGTCGGTGCAATCTGTTGCTTCAGAGTAGATAACGTTCTCTTGTAAAATCATTATAACTTTGGTTCTTTACACATAACTGTTCAGACTTTGTTTTTCTTTTTTTCTCTTATTCTCCTCTTATTACACCTTTTTCTTTGTTTTCTCTGCTTGTCATGTCCTCATCACCTTTACCTTTCTCCCAACTCCACTTATTCATCATCAAAGGGGCTCGTGGCTCCAGCTGGGTGGCTACCAGCCTCTCATTTCCTCTAAGGCTCTGCAGCCATTCAACGTTGGCGTGCTCCATCAGGGCTGAGCGGACCCCTGGGAGCCGACCAGAAGCCTCCGCTAGCGTTCACTGCTGCTTCCTGCTCATTTAAGTGACTCCTTCAGAATGGAGCGCCATTGTCCTGACTGTTATCTGATGGCTCCAATCCACAGACAGACAAAAGCAGCGGGCCTGCCCCCCATCCACCACATTATAGTGACCATTATATTCTTTTTCATTCTTTCTTTGTCTTATTCTTTCTTTGCTTCTTTCCCTCTTTCTTTCTCTCTTTCTTCTGTTTCCTTCTTAAAATATTTGCTGTGGCAGATGTTAGTGTCAATATAATAAGTAAATCGCGACTGAAAGAGCCGTCAAATTTTGCAAAACAAATCACTCAATTGTTTTTTCCACCCTTAAGTATTACTCAAGTTTGTCTTTCATATATTGTTATTTCAACACAATAAAATGTCTAAAACAAAAACTTTTTTAGCACTTCAGGTACCATGGTGGGGTAAAGTGAGCAAAGAGTAGTTTTATAGAACACTAGCAAAAAGAGACAAAACAAAGCAGCTAAATTGATTATTCTCTATATCCTCAACTGAATAAACATTAATAAATGCCTCTTATTGCTGCCTTTTGAGAAAAATGCTAAAAATAATTATTTGACAATTATTGAAAAATTCTATCAGTTCGATTGATCATCTTAACTTCATGTACGACAGTAGCAGCTGTGGTAAACTGGTTTGATTGGGTATTTTGCAATGTGTATGTTTTAAATAAGTGGTGTGTAGTTTAGCAAAATCTCGTTTCTATTTGTTGAAGTAATTAGAACATGTCTTCTCTAAGCTTGGACATGTCTGAACAGGATTACTTGTTGATCTGTTTGTAGCTCCACCTTTAACAAAGTTTAAGACGGATTGCCAACAGACAAGTTAATCAACATGATGAAGACACAACATTTAAAGCAACCATAGAAAACATGTGCAACCTTTTCACTTTTGAACTAAAACCAAAGTCAGGAGAAAACGCATTGCTTTGACCGACCACCAGAGAAGATTTCTGAGAAGGATCAACAGAGCTGCTGAAACAAAAGACGTAAAGTTTTAGGTTTCAGACTTAATAAATAATTCATCTTCTTTTTTGATCAATAACACTTTTTAGTGCATGTTATGCAACTATTTCCATCCCTGACAGCATTCTCAACTGACAACTGAAAATCTCCACTTAAATACAATCAAATATGCAACTAATATGCTCCTGGTGGTTAAAAATCTCTGAAATATATTCTCATCATCATTTTCCTGCTTAGAGCAGATCTGAAGAGGTGGATAAATATGCTGGCAGTCCATTTCTTCAGGTCATCTCCCAAACTTTAAAAACAAAGAGACCTAATTTTTTTTTTATTTAAGAGGAAAAATATGAAATTCTCACGTGATTTCTACCTGTATTTGCTCTGACAGAGACTTTTTCTTTTTACATGTAACAATACTTTTATGGAATTTGCCAAATATGAATAAAGAAATGGATGCTTTTTGTTGCAAAATGAAGTAGATTTATTCTTACTGCACAATCAGAATGTGGACGACTGCATAAAATATGTAAAAATAAATACACTTAAAAACAGAAAAATACATGGAAATAATCCAGAATAAGCGTTGGTTTTTTTTGTTGTTGTTATTGCTTTTTGGATGTTGATGAACATTTGTTTTGTGGCCTTTGCTTTAAAAATAATAATTCATTTAGAAGAGTGTTTTGATGTTGAAATTTTCACTATTTGTCTTGAAGCATAAACTTAAAGGACTAAAACTAGAACTTTCTGTGGTCACTTTTTCTGAATGTAATATGGGAGCAGTGTCCTCTAGTGGTGAGAGACTGGCAATCAAAATCCCTTTTTTTCTTACTAGTAACCATCTTCCCTTCCTGTTTGAGACTTTGTGCCCCACACAGACATACCTAAAAGGGTTTTCTGTAGGGAGACCATTGTGACCTTTGTATCAAAGGGAGAGCTGCAAAAGGAGCTTTGGTGTGCTGTGATATCACCCACATCAGTCAGGATTACCTGTGCAGGTGCTTTGCAACCAGGTGGGGGTGTGGGCTTGACTGGGCAAGCTGCCTGCTCTAATTTCATATCCTTCTAACCAAACAGGAAGGCCTGTAAGGATAGAAGGGAGGGAATCAAGCAGGGATGTTTTGGGTCTAAGCAGCCTTTGAATAAATGTGTGCGCCCTCGTCTGTTTCAGTAGCCGTTGCCACTTCCTCAACAGCTCTTTCTTGTTCATCATTGTTACATGAAATAAAATGGTGCCATTATTTAGAGCACAGTCTGAGGATTTTCTTTTTCCTCTCTCTCAACCTTTCAGCACCATGTTTATATCCTGTAGTTTACTTTTGCTGCTTCACCTTCACATCTAACGTGAAACTATTTAATGTTGTGTATAGCATCTGTGACGGACAGGTAATGTTCCACAGACGCATTAGATGACGACAAAGCAAACTCAGCAGCTGTTTAGGGCCTTCAGACCTCTAGTAACTTCTATTACCTTTTTAACAATGGTTTTTATCAGCAGTTCCAGAAGGTGTTTGCTAATTTCTGCTCGCTAGTCTGAAGGAGCGGGGAGGGGTGATCTATGAGGAGGAAGCTCGGAAACTTGGAAACTGCAGCTCAAGCTGCGCCTCGAAGACAAATCCATTAAAAGGTTTCTCAAACATGCATGAAAGAATGAAAGCAAAACTCTAGGTATGTTTTTGATAAGGGATTAACATTATATATGTTAAAAAACATATATGTTAAAAAACACAGTACCAATGTTTAGAGGAATAACATTGATTTCAGTTACAGTGTCCATGCATCTTGGTATTCTCTTATGCTTACGCGATCGCATAATTAATACACGAAGTGGACAAATGTCTGCCTGCATTGAAGCTCAACAGGAAATAACTTTCTGCATGTAGAGGTGCCGAGTTGATTTCATGTGCTGCATCTACAAAACACATTGCAATGTGACAAAAGATCAAAAAGTCTGAGGTCTGAATGCTTTTAAGGCACTGTATCATAAAAATACCTGTGCAAATTAAGGACACAAAAGCAACATAAATCGAGACAGAGAGGGGGATTTAGTTTTTTAAGCATGCTTCAGAGAAGTCTTTGTAACATTTACCTGCAGAGTGAAGAAAAAAAACCTGTTCTGAGACATTAAAGTCGAGTAAAACACGCTGCATGAGGAATTTAACACTCTTAAAACAACTGAAGAAACACTCCAACTATAACTCCTTCATCCTTCTAAGATTTTCCCTACTTTCCCCACGCTTCTTTTCTGAAGATCAAGCTACGGCAAAAAGTTGAGAAATTCTGCCTCTTTGATCTGCACACACAAGTGAGAGTTCATTTCCATTTTTGATTTTCTCGCTCTCTCTCTCTCTCTCTTTCTCTCTTCCTTTCTGTAAGAGTGCCAGCATCAAGATTTACCTTGGTGTGCAAATGTGCTGGAATAGGTTAAAAGGAAATCTCGCAGCTCTCTCAAAGCACAAGTGCAGATGTTATGAAGTTAATTAAAAATTTAGCAATTCGTTTCTCCCCGTCCCAATTTAGGCTGCATCAAATGGAAGAAAACAGACGGGTGGAAGAAAAAAAACATACTTATGAGAGGAGTCTGTAGATTTTACATGTATGGCAACGTTGACAACAAGGACTAGTTCAGAGATGTAAAATTCCCCTCATCCACCTTTTTTTAGGTTCTCCTTGTATCATTAGGGCATATGTAAAGCTGTAATTTCTGCTTTGTGCTAAAACTTATCCGAAACTCTGAATGCAAGTCTGTTAGATTCGCATCCTCAGCCTGACTTTACTCAAACAAGCCGATGTTGCTCCACACATTTCCCTCCGTCTGCTTCGTTTAGAAGACAACGGAGATAAACACGTTGGTGGGCCTCCCTCTTCCATCAGTCTTCCCAACAGCTAACCCGGCTTTATCCGTGTTTACTCAAATTGCATCAGTATGTTGACACCGGCCCCGTACCTTCTCCCAGCTCTTCCTTCTCCTCCCAGATAATAGTGCCATCCTCAGAAAGGATGTCAAGTCTCAAGATGCTTGCCCACCCTTCTCCACTCCTCTGTGCTCCCCCCACTCCTGTTGTGGGTGGAGTGGGTGATGCTCTGGGAGCGTAGCAGAGGGAGGGCTTGCAGAGGGTGGTGTCTTATATATATATATATATATATTTTTTCACAGGTGCTTCTAGTTGCATTCGTCTCTTAATTCCTATCGGTGCTCGGTGTTATAGCCTCTTTGTGCTGCCCCCTCCCCACCACCACCACACCCCAGCCCACCCCGATGGGACCCCCAACGCCCCCAGCCCCCCCTTCTCTTCCTCCACTGAGTGATATTACAAGCGGCAGCCGCGCGCCTCTGATCTACATGCGCCGGGCTCCCTCCTGGTCCTGGGTGAATAGCGCTTGACTTGTTCAATTTGTTTAGAAGCCGCGTTGGATGCTTTGAAGCCACACATTTTAGCATAAATCATAACCTGTCTCCTTGCTCACAACAGCTTTGAAATGCAACATCTGCTTTTGAATCTCCTGCTTTACAATTAGTCAGGCAACATCAATAGAATGACTCCCTGTAATTCTTCTTTATAATGAACTGCTTTGTGCACATGCAAGGGCATCGGTGGGCCCAGTTTCTGGGATTTTTTTTTGGTGTGTCTTTCCCAAGGCCAACGTCTTGAGACCGGTCAGCCCGTATCTGTTTTTTGGGGGGTGGGAGGGTCGTGAACTCCCTAAACTTTTGAGCCTAATCAGACGCGCGTGTTAAATTGGGTTACCCTCTGCAATAACCTACTTAGGAAGTGTCATGGTTGTGGGGCATGTTACCGGGCCGTGTTGTTTACTCTTTCATCATCACTCTTCAGGATTCCTGTTTGTTGGTTTGTTTTGCAAAGCACCAGCCTTCTGTTCAGCTGTGGGAAAAGTACGGAATCAAAGTCCCAGAGAGCAGTCTGACGGTGACGTTGATAAGCTTGGCCTGTCACTATCCGTTTGTCTGAATGACACTGACGTTCAGGTTGGATCTCTGGAGGGAGCGGTGCAGCGCAGAGAAACCAGGTGCGCGAGCTGCAGCTGTGCTGTGAGGAGGAAAAACTCGGCTTCCTTCAAGTACGCTTTATGAATTTTGTACAAATTTTGAGACGATGCAGGGGATAAACCTACAACGGGTTGGCATAAGTTTCTGCTGTTTTCTGAACTGTGCCGAAGTTCACAACTCTCCGAAAAGGATCCATGACTGATGGAGGCCCTCTCACCAGGTGCATTAAGAATTCTTTTTGCAGGTTGAAGGGGAAAATAACAATCCCAAAGATTTTTTTTTATTATTATCATTATTATTTTCAAAGGCAAGCATTTGATCAGTAGTCATCAATTAAACTTACTGAGGTGCAAATTACACCGCGAGGATTAGATGAAAGAGTCTCGTGTCATTTCCTCCCCTCCTCCTCAAAGCTTGGCTTGATTCGCAGCACACAAACAGCGGGCTGATCCCTGGCATGGCGGTGACAGGGTGACACTTCCCCTCACATTACGCAGGCTGAGCTGACTGAGGGGCTTAACAGATAGTGGCATCGCAGGCGAACATTTACAAATAAACCCACCGCTCTAGCTGTGTGGCACTCCCCTGCACATGTAGCCCTTGTATCTGCGATCCTGCTTTGCATTTATGATTTTAACTGGAGTCCCGCCGTGAGATCAGGTAACCACGCTGGCAATATTTATTTATTTATTTATTTATTTTCCCACATGGAATTTTAAGACTTCTGGACAGAAATTATTATAAGACAATGTGTTTATTTTAGTTTTATTTCATTACTTTTTTTTTCTTTTTTTGCAGAAACACCAGTGGTGTATTTCTGATCTTTTCACCTGAAGTGAGTTGTGATGATGGAAGCAAATTGGAATCAACTGCAGCTGATGTTACTCAATCTAACAAATGAAAGCTTTTGCTTCCTGTTAGGCAACTGTTATCACAAATGTTGTTGTTTTTTTTACATTTAAATTTTACTTGGCGTCAATCAAAAACAATTGCAGTACAAGGAACGGTTTTGTTTTAAGAAAACCCACGCCACTGTAATTGTTTATCGCTATTCAGTCTTCTTTTTATTCTTGCAAGCAAACCCAGGCCAGTCATAAGGGCTGAGGGCAAAGGCTCCTTCAAACGAGAGCTAAGAAGCAAGTTGGCTGTCTGAGCTGACTACTGAGAGCCTGAGATCAAGAAAGCGAGAAGCTAATATTTCCAATGAGGTGGGAAAATCCTGTCTTAGTTGATAAAAATTGATGTGGAAGAGAAAACTTCAAACCCTGCTTTCTCTTTCTCTTAGATCAGATAAGGTGATATCAGTCCGATTGCGGATCTTTGTATTAAAAGAAATCTCAGTTCAAACTGAGCTTACCTTAAAGGTCAGATTGAGGGATATCAGTTTGAACTGAGATCTTTTCATAAAAGGCTTAATGAACTAGACATATACATATACTAGTTAGAGAACCAACAATTTCACACTTTGATCCTATTTATACGTCTTGGTGATAGCTTTCGGATGAATTGTAAATAAATTAAACTCCACGTCTTTTTTCATGCCTTTTTGTAGAAAGATGTATCTTATCTTATCTTATCTTATCTTATCTTATCTTATCTTATCTTATCTTATCTTATCTTATCTTATCTTATCTTATCTTTTCAGAAAGTAATATTTATGACATAAATACTCAGGCGCTCTCTCCCACGTAGAAAATGTCCCTGCGAGCTACAATACCCAGATGAACTTGATGGCTGTAAATTATAATGTCGAGTGTTACAGCTAATTATTTACCAATGTTCCTATAGGCTTCACAGCTGATAAGCTCATTGTTGTCTTTCTTCTTTTGTCTCTGCTTTTTTTATTATTCATTTCATGTGCCAATTACACCGACAGGCAATTGTAGGGAATTCGTCTTTTTGGGGAATTTACACAGCAAACCCTATGAATAAACAATTCACACTTTCCGGGTAAATTAGTTATCATTAATTTTAAATGCTGTGTTGGGGAAATGAATTACCATAAACTTTGCACGCTGAAGAAATGGGCGCCAGTGTGGATACTTTAGACACCAACAGGAAATTCACAGAGGACGTCACTGAGCTGGCGGCAGCAGAGACATCTCAATCCAGTCTGGTCATGAATGCTGGGATGGAGGAAGAAATGAGGGTTTTCTCAGCTAACAGGCAGGAAATTATATGACAACTGTTGAAAAATCACAGTTTTATTTAAAATAAATGTCACGACACTTAACAGTAAATATTGGGGAGAAAGTCTCTGAAGGAAAATTCTGTGTTTTACACAAGGTAGCATATTTTAGAAATCAAACACTTCAGGTTGAGGTTGTGGGATGTAAGAAATTTTAGGACCACATTTTTTTAACTTGATAAAATTATAATGCATATAATACTCCACTTAAATTTTCATCTGTGCCTTGCCATGTTTATTCATTTCTACTGAGATGTTTGCTCTTTTCCGCACCAGAAATACCAAAGAAAATTCGCACTGTAACCAGAACCACTTCTGAAGAATTTCACATCTTAGTTCTAAAATGGCAGCTTTTTCTTTTCTTACATGAATGAATTCAGGTGCTCAGAGTACAACATTGATTCTCAATCTTGTTCATTTGTATTCATATGAATATTTATCTTTTTGTTCTGTTCATTCCTTTCTCTGCATGTGAATAATTTGTTGATCATTGATGTTTTCTTGACTCACACAACAAATTCTTATCTTTTTTTATGTAGAGGTGCTGATTAATTCCTCTGCAGTCCTTCACTGAGATCCACAGCATTGGTCTCTATTCCAAATCAGGGATTTCCTCAAATCTTTTCCCGTTTTCTTTTTTTATTAATTTTTTTTATCATTTACATATTAGCCCACATAGTTTTTCCCAGCATTGAATTCCTCCCCACTTTGACTTCTGACAGATTTTGCAGTATGTTTTCTGAATACCAAATCTGCTCCTAACCTCTTATTAAGCATCAAAAACAGAGAGTTCAAAAATCTGCAAGGAAGCATCTCTTTTTTAAATTTTCATCCATTTGGCCGTCTTTGCGCTGCTTTCATTTTAAAACGGGGCCTTTGTTTTATTTACTTTATTTTCATTTACAATCAACATGACTCCATACATTTCAGTATGAAATTATGCTCCTGTAAAATACACTCCTATTCAAATATTTCTTCATCCACTTCAGTTTCATTTTCTTGTTTTTTCTTCATAATTTTAGAAGTCGTTTGCTTTGTTAACAATGTGACACATAATTTGGCCAACACCTTTAAGGCAGGTCCCGTCCTGTTGAGATGATGAAATGATTATGAAGAGCCATGAAAGTGACACTCGGCAGATGGACTGAATTCATCTTTATCCTGAGTTTCTGCGCTGTTTTCCTTTGATAAAACATGAAAGGCTCGCTCTGCTCCAGCTCTTAGCCTGTGACAAGTGTTTTAGTCCTTTAATATGAGTGATATTTTTGTAAGCCCTGTGAGTTTATGTTTTAAAGATGATTGTGTTTAGTTTGATTTTCTGACAGTTTCTGATCCGTAACGAAACCATCAGCCTCTCCGGCTGTACGGATTTTAGTGCTTTGGATTTTTATCAAACAGGTCATCTCTGTTCGGTTTATATAACATTTCTCCAAAGGTGAGTAAGACAGAGATTTCTTCAATCCGTTTCTTTTACTGTACTTCTCAAAGCCCGTCAGCCTCTGCTGGATCTCTCTTTGCACTCTCCCCTTTCGTCTTCGTCTCTGGGAGTATGGGTGCATGTCAAGTGATTGTTGAATTGAAATATTGATGTGGAGTATCAAAGCGTGGCGTAGCACTCCTGTGTTTCCAGAACTAACCACGAAGCGCTTTGATCAGATACTCCTGTGATCTGACTTCTGAAGTTGTTAAGAGTGCTGGAAAACAAAATGCAAACAAACTTCAAGTGCTCTTGGTATTGATAAAAGTTTTCTTTGACAAGTGGAGATGCGTGCTGTCTGCATGCGTCTGCCCAAGACTGGAGATTTCGGGGGTTTTGTACATGCTAATGGACATGAGAAGAGGGAATTATTGTAGTTCTCTGTTTCTCGCAAACCTTGCAGTGTAAACCGCAGTGGAGGGCCAGGAACCCACACAGAATCAAGTGCAAAAATCTATTCTAGTTATATGATTTCTGTGTTCATTTACTGTAATTATGCACCTTTGAACCCAAAATGTAATTTTTTTTTACACTGGATAAAGACGTAATGTAAGAAATCTAAGATGGTAACATCAAAGGGATGCAAAATTAAAATCCTTATGGGCCAAAATCCGATTACTACATTCTTTGGGAGATATACTGTTTATTCAGTGGTTCTATTATATAATAATAAATAATGTAAATGGATGGCAAATCAGGTCAAAATGTGAGCCTGAATATTAACAGAGGATTAAAAACGGTCAATATAGAGGCAAAGACCAGTTTGTGCTTTAACTGGCTGTTCCAGTGCAATTTGTACGTCATCCACCATTTGGTACATATTTTTATTAGATTTTTTTTATGTACACATATTTCCACATGTCTTTGAAAGCATTTTCTTTTCATTCAGCTCCTTCTTCTCTTATCATCAACCAATTTTTATAAAAGTAGTCCAGTGGCATGTCCTCCAAGCCCAACTTTACATCTGTTTATCATATTACCATGTACTGTTACAGCCATTGATATGTTTGTATTTGTCAATGGATCAGACATTTTGCATCTTTACAAGACAGAAGTCATTGTTTTGGTCCCAAAATACAAGGATGGAAATCAGCACTTGAGATTATGCCAGATATCTAGACGCAGTAGCAAGCATAGACAGAAACATGATCCACATGTCAATTATTTGGTCTACTTATCTTAAAAACAAATAACAAAAAAATAATAATTTTTCAATCATTAAGGAGCCTCTGTTGAATCAGCTCACCCACGATCACCAACACAAAGAAAACCCAACTTCAGCCACTACAGTGGCTTTCCTTTGGTCATAATATATTTCAAATAACCTTTACTGACTGATTAAAATATTACTCCCTACTGCAACTTTACTGTAAAGGCAAAACATGTTTTAGATTTATTCAGTTTGCTATAAAGGAGATGGAGGACATTATTATGTATTTTCCAGTAACATGGTGACATTTTATGGCTCAATCAGATAACTATATTACTTTTAGTCATTAAAATGCTCATTATATCAAAAATAACCATAAAAAAGTTGTTACTTTGAATCATAGCTGCGTCTCTGGGTTTTTAACAATCTCCTACTGTTTCTGGCACTTCGCCTTCAGCGCTCCATTATAACAAAGCATCAGTTTGCCGTACTCTAAAGTCCAGCTGTTTGTGTTGTTTCTCTTTGCCAAGAAACAAGAAAATAAAGGCTGACGTTCCACCTTGCCAGCATCAGCTTTGAGAACGGTCACTCATTGAGTCCTATGCGGTTAGCAGAAGGCTTTTATAATCTGTCTGTCTGTCTGATCCATTAGGCCGCATTTGTCACACAAGGGCCATTCAGTTAGCGCAGTGCTGTAAAACCGGCTTTTTGACATGGCCACCAGCACAAAGGCTGCTCTCCACTGTGGCGGCCCGTTTTCAAGTGCAGATGGTCGAGACAGCTGGGACAATTTAGTGATCTGAGGATTTTAAACTGCCCCCCAGGCATGATAAAAAAACCAGCTTGAGTACCCTCTTGCATATTCTACACCACGAGTTTAAGATTGCGTCTGCAAAACAAACACCATTTGTTCTCTGTGTCTAGAAAACAGGAAAACCGCTTCAAGACTCCGGGAACATCAATCGCGGAACCTCTTCCAAAGTTTTAGAATCGCTTGTCTTGTTTTCCTGAATGTATTTTTGCTGTCTAGAAATAGGTACACAAGAACATCTGCATCATCTTGTTGGGATTTGGGTTTTGAAGCTGCTGGTAGCCGTTCAGTCAGAGAGGAACGCGCGGCACATGACGGAGCGGCTCTGATTACCAGCAGTCTAACCAGCTGTTTAATGAACACAGGGACCTCTTTCTCTGGAAATTAGTTTTCCCTTGAATACTGTGGAAGCCTTATCCAGGTCTATTTAAATGAGGTAACATGGGGAAGGTAAGCACCACCACATGAGCATTGTTTTCACAGTTCAAAGTGAGGAGAGAGTACTTTGCACTTCAAAGACACTCTTCTGGGAGGCAGTACAGTGGGGGTGGAGTGGGGTGGCGGGGAGAGGGGACAGGAAATAAGAATCGGGGTAATTAACAACTTCTGCTCAGTAATAAACCGCAGACACGGTACACTTCTACCTCCAAAATGCTCTCCTTTACCGCTGTTCCGTTGCATCGGAGATGTTTCCCCTTAATTTGGAATTACACCGTTCATTTTGAGCTTAATCCGTACTAATAAATCAGAAGCAGAATTGACTTTATTGGCCAAGATTGCGTGCCCAAACAGGGAATTTAACCTCACTTTCGAGAATTACATACATAGCAATAAGACAATGGTAAAAATAAAAAATATATTTGTATGGGAGGAAAGGATTTTACCAACACCTGAATTACAGTGAAACATGTAAAAGTGGGTGCAGCTTAAGTTGGGTGTTGTCTGTTGACACTAGCCTAAAACTGTCAGTTGATGTGCCCTAGGATTAATGAACTAAACTCCCCTTTGGTTTCAAATTCATTTTAAAGCATCCGTCTTTTTATAGTTCAAATCCTAATTTCAGGTGGCTTCTCCTTCTCCTGAGGCCGTGTTTATTTAAGGATCACACAGTGGAAAACAGTGAGGAGCAGATCAGCAAGAAGCGGGGTGATGGGAGAGGGGGGTAGCGGGGAGGGGGATTTACATGAGAACAGGTTCCCAGCCTGGATTTAAACTCTTAACATTGTAATGGTGAGCAGACTTACAGAATGAGATTAAGCCTCCCAATCTGCATTTAATGGAGCAGATCTGAAGTGGCCTCTACTTGAACTCTGAAATGTGAGAATGTCACACGGGGCGGCCTATTTGACATGTCGCCTACTGGTGAGAACTTGGAAAGGCTTTGATTGAGTTTTATCAATTAACTCTGTGAGGGGGAAAAATACTGTGACTTTCCTGGGAGTGTTTGAGCCCCACGCCGGCCAATCGTGACCACTGTTTGCCTCCTAAAGGCACAAAAATACTGATCTGGATAATCTAATTTGACACAATTCACAGCAAAAGTGTCTACATGTATTCATGTATTGTTAGTTTATGCAGTAGCTGCCTTGACAAGATTAAGTTTCAGTTTTTAGAAGATTCTTTTTTTAAAATAAATCTCTTAAAATGAGAGAACTGTAGCTGTTGTGACTGAATAAGATAATAGTTGGTGATTTTGCAAGCATCACTGATTCTTGATAAAAATACATTTCTTGTATTTTCTATGTTTTTCACATATCCCACCAAGGGCTTGATGTTGTATGCAAATGTTTTGTTCCCAGTGTGAGAAAATGATTTCACTGAGGTGGCTCTAGAAATCTTAGAACTTTTCCCAGAGTAAGCATTTTGTTCATGCACAACACGCTATATGTAGACATGAACAAAAATGCGGATATACAAACTCTTGAGGTCACTTGAGATTCTATCCTGATGAAGTAAACTGCTGGAATTTAACCAATAAAATCGGTTTAACAATCAGCATGCATTTTATTTGTATGTATTAATAAGACTGGGGTATAAGTCATGAAGCTCAACACAGAGCTGTGCACAAGATATGAGAAAAATATCAAATCCATTTCTGTTTAAGTTTAGATTGACACATTTACAAGAAGTATATTATTGTTTTTCATTTGTTCCACACACATTCAGAAGTGAGATTTGGTTTGTTGTGCCCAAATCACAAGCTTTAAAACTCTTTCCGCAGCTACAAATGTTCATTTATTAATTATTTTGTGAAACCACATTTCAATTTGGAGTTAAAATAAGATATCAAATAAGTTCCGCTCACTTATGATCCTGAGAAAAAAATCCGCCATCATACCAATAAAGTTGTTTCCCCTGTATTTCAAGTGAATGCAGTCCTCACCACATCAGAGCTTTTACCCAAGGCAGAGCAGAGGTTGTCCCAGAAACCTTTGGGATCACTTCTGTCTTCCATGTTTTCATTTCTAAAATGGCTTCACAAAGAAGTCGCACAATTTGCAAAAATACTCTGAACGGTGACAATGCTTCTCCTTAGTCTTGTATATTTTCTGTTATAAAAGTTTGAAATGTTTTTAAATATACACTTATATTGTTGTAACAAACGTGTTCAATATATCTTAGGGCTCAGTAAAGCGAGTCTGTCAGCACCTCTGGTAAACATTATTTAAGATTAACATTTTAACAAGATGATGGCATGTTAAGAACATTTACACACACACAGCTAATATATGTCATGCATTATAAATAGCTGCTTGAAGGGTTACAAAGCTCAATTAATATGCAGATTTTATCTTTAGCATTAACATCGTCACTAAGCTAAAACTGGATAAAACCAAATTATTTCTCCAAAACAGGAATTTTATCAAGCATGCCATTTTCTGCTTGACATTAGAATGAAGAACATCTTCCAAATCTAAATATTTGATGGATAACGACTGAACATTACGAACTAATACAATTAAATTTACTTAGCTTACTATTCAGCACTTTCTAAAATTCACTTAGTGTGTGGGGCCTACATATGTGGGCTATTTCCTTTTTTCTTCTTTCCAACATGGGAGCAGCCACAACGAGTCCAGTGAAGAAAATCTCCATGAAGGAGAAGATATTCAGTGAGGTGATTTTTTTTTTATTATTATTATTTATTTTATCAAAGTCTTTTTGTCAGAACAATTGGAGGAGGAGTCAGTTCTCGGGGTCAGCATTTGGTTGAAATTGAGTGAAATTATGAGTAGCCCACCCCTTCACCTAACAAGACCCCCCTCCTGCTTCCTCCGTCTCATCCCCACTCTATTGATGGGCTCGCCTGCATCATACCGGAGACCCCGTTGAGAGGATCTTTTCTCTCTATAAAGAGAAGATGCGGCTCGCGCGTCTTTGAGTTGTTCGCATTGGATTTTTGCAGCGCGCGCACCTCTAACTTCAACTGGTTCAACTGACTGCGAACAGAAAATACATTTTTACCCGGAACATTTGAATGAAGCAGGATTTCCCAGAGTAGTCGGAGAGTTTTAAAAAAAGAAAAGAATTAAAAAAATCTTCATGCGCCCATTCTGCCGCCTCTCCCGTGATAGTTTCATATTCCGTGTGTTTTCGGAGCAGTTCGTGCTGCAAGTGGGGGACAGGAGCGCGAGGACAGATGGCTGCGCTCACGATACAGAGGACTGACAACTTTTTACACACCTTCTTGCAGGTTTGCTTCTTTTGTCTTGAACTGGTATCACGTCAAGTTTGATTTCCTCTGCAATTTTCCCCTTTGGCTGTACTGTTCTTAGTCTTTACACATTTTTGCTAAAATGAGGGAAATATATGTATTTCTAGTTATTACATATACATATATATATTCTTACACTTAAAAACTACTATTTTGTGTAAAAAATGTCGATTTTTTTTTTTTTTTACTTTTGAATTGAATTTGGTCAACTTTTTTGAAAATATTTAGAAAAAAAAAAAAGTGAAAACCTAACTTTTCCTTAATGGTGATGCGTTTGTGTGTCACCGCACAGGACCGGACGCCCAGCTCCTCTCCGGAGGGAGCGCCCAACGCCCTCTCCTTCCTGGCCACCACCTGCAGCCAGGCCTGGCAGGTGGGCAGCACCATGGGCTCGGACGGGTCACAGTTTCCCTACGAAGGCACCGTCAGCTCCACCTCTGGAATGTTTCAGCTATGGAGCAACGACATGGCCCCCAGCACTGCCCTCAGCACGCACCAGATGACTTTCACGGTGCCCAAGGTGCAGTTTCCTGGGCACATGCAGTCCGGCCTGGGCCACCACCATCACCACCACCACCACCACCACCATCCTCATCATCACCACCACCACGAGCTGCCTCTGACCCCACCGGCGGAACCCGCGTCCTCCTACTCCTTCGAACTGTCCCCTGTTAAGGTGCTGTCTTCGCAGCCGCAGTCCAGCAGCCCCTATTACCCCCAACACAACGGCGTGGGGCAAAACTTCCCCAGCTTCCTGCAGAATTCCTCCGCCAGGCATCACCTTCCGGGCGGCCACGTGGAGGACGGGCAGCAGTGGTGGAGCCTCCCACAAACCAACAGCGCCCCGGGCAACCACCCCTTCTCCCTGGGCAGGCAGCTGGTTTTGGGTCACCAGCCGCAGATAGCCGCCCTCCTCCAGGGCACCTCCAAGGGTCTGCTGAGCTCCACGCGCCGCTGCCGGCGATGCAAATGTCCGAACTGCCAGACGAACAGCGGGGGGCCGGAGTTCGGCAAGAAGAGACTGCACATCTGCCACATCCCGGAGTGCGGCAAAGTGTACAAGAAGACGTCCCACCTGAAGGCGCACCTGCGCTGGCACGCGGGGGAGAGGCCCTTCATCTGCAACTGGCTCTTCTGCGGCAAGAGCTTCACGCGCTCGGACGAGCTGCAGCGGCACCTGCGCACGCACACCGGGGAGAAGAGGTTCGGGTGCCAGCAGTGCGGCAAGAGGTTCATGAGGAGCGACCACCTGTCCAAACACGTGAAGACCCACCAGAGCAGGAAGGGTCGGTCCGGGCAGCCCCCTCAGGGCACAGAGCCGATGCTCGCTAGTATTAAAAGAGAGTGATTTGCTTCGTGCAGGTTGAAATGAAGCAAGAAGGAGAAGAAAAAAAAATCTGTAACTGTGGGGATCACATTTACTGCCATAGATTTGCACTACAGGGTAAAGCGCTCCCTGAACGTTACACTCTTCCTCGTCAGAATCCTGCTTTTGAACTAACCTGGACTCTTGTGAAAAGACTTTGGTTGAGGGAAATTCTGATTGTTTTTTGACCTTAAAGATGAAGTTTTTTGCAGTGATATTGCGATTAAAGAGCCTTTGATATCCATTATGTAAATCTTATTTAAATTTCAACTGGTGTGAAAGTCTATTTTTTCAGACTTCATTGTGTAAATATTTGACTATGGTAAACAGCTGGTGATTGGGTTCTCTACCTTAACATGTGCTCTAAAGAATTAAGTTGAAAATAAATGTATGCCTTAGCTGGAAAAACTGCAATTATTTCAGAAATTATTGGGAGGGGGGGGAGAATTGCAAAAAACTCGGTTTTCATTCAGGATTTGCCCAACTGATGCCCAGAAATTGTTTGGAAATCCCAACGCTTTGATTTGTCTGTTTCTAAGAGGCAAAGCGATAAAACAAGCTGCAGATTAATCCTTTCAAACTTTAAATTGTTTGTAAGTTATGTAAAACTATGCTAAACGACTTTATTTGGGTTTTGGCAGCATGTAAATTTGAATAAACACTGTCGTGGAAAAAAAAAGAAAAATAGCTTCTCATTGCATCATTCCTGTGTTTTGTGCAGTTTAACTTTCTCACCAGTTTTGTCCATTCAGAGAGATCTAGCATTGTGTATCGATGGTAATTTGATTGCTTTTAGAATACAACTGCTGTCCATTGTGATGCCAGTGTGAAGGAAGAAGCCCCTAAAAACACCCACCATGCTGGGGCTGTTCAAAGATTTCCACACCTCAAAGTAAATACTCATGCCATTGATGGGGGGGTGAGGGGGGCAGTTTGCGCCGCCTGCTGCAATCAAGTTCACAGTCATATGGCTTTTTAATGAGTGTTTTCTTTTTGTTTTTTTTCCAATAGAGAGGATTGAGTCAACAGCTGCATCACAGGGGCAGTGAAGAGGAATTCCCTGTGAATGGGACCCCTGTTGCCCGAGACCCCTCTGTGGTGACAGGAACTCCCTTTGATTTTGCACCCTTGTGAAAGTTAATACCCCCCCACCCCCCTCCCCACCTCTCCCACCCAAGACCTCCATATATCACGGCCGTGTTACGACAGGCTCTGCTTTTACAGCCTAGAATGAGGCTTTATTCAGATGGCCAGCCAACCAGATGTCTGATCATCCAGGGGTTTCTTCTCTTTGTCTCAACTTCCTCTGAAGCGAAAATAAGAGAAATATGACATCTTTGTCGGGGGTCCCACAGCGGAGGCCGAGTCATTCCAAAACGACGTGTGTATTTTATTGCTGCCATCGGTTTATTTTCATGAAATCAGAGTGACAATCGCCACTCTGATTTCATGAGAAATCTGAATTTCAGGTTATCTGAATAAATTTCAGATATCCTGAAATTTATTCCAGAAAAAAAGCTCCGGTCTGTAGTTAAATCGATTATATGACTGAGTGAAAAGCACTTCTTTTTCTTTAGCTCCAATCATCTCTCAGGTTAAACTTCTTAATGATTCATATGTTAACCATACATTAAGATGCTTTTCACTTCAGGAAAATTTTCTCCTCAGAAACTAATTTACCTGCCTACCTAGTTGTTTCTTGTGTTTGTTGGTACAGCGGGATCCAAAATCAGACCGTTTGCGTACATTATGTCCCCTGATTCTGAGCCGCTTCTCCTCCTACAGGAGTGCTGGTGAAATATATGGGGACATAGATCTCCATCCACTGCAACAGCAGAATTCACAATGTGACTGAGAGCAGTGGACTAGTGCTGCACACATATCAAAAATCAAGTGCTGTTAATCCAAACTTTGTGGAGATTAGCTCTATTTCTATTAATGAAAGCAGTAATTTCCAGCAGTGATAATATAACTGATGGTAATGTCACGGTGATGACATTTTAAAAGTTATTTAGAGTCATTCCAGTCACTGCAACAGAAACTCACAGCCGATGTGGACATGCAGAGTTCTTGCAACATTCAGTCTGTAGAATTTGTTGCTGATGCAAATCTGACCAGCAGATTTTATTAATGTCTTTGAAAGGTAAAACTCTGAACAGACGAGATCAAAGACTGAAGCGGAGATAGCAGCACTTAGAAAAGCCATTTTAAGGGATAGCATTCATTTGTAAATATCTGTGAATGTTACAACACGCCAGATGCGTAGAAAAACACATTTGAGCTCACAAATAAACTTAAGAATTCACAGGTAAACAAAAAAAAAAAGTAAAAATGTTGCGAGACAAAATCCTTGTATTATTTTTGGAAGAAACTGAAGAGACCGGGACGCATAAACCCACACATTTTGCTCAGTTTCAAGAAAGACACTTTTATTTTACATGATACAACTCTTTCTAGTCGCTCAAATGTGACATCAACCAGCCTTCTCTCTGTGTTACACCTGTTACTTTTGGTTCTCTGTAGAGGTATTCCATTGTGTGTTTCATGCAAAACTGACTGATCAGTCATTCCAATGAGAGCTCTGTAAAATAAACTGAAGTTAAAATCAGCTAACCTCCTATCTTTCTGGATTGTTTTGTTTTCAACGTGAATGATAGTGGTAGTTTTTTTTGTTGTTTTTGTGAAAGGATTTCCAAGTATCTTGGACGTGAGCTCTGAAATGTGAGGCCTTTTGATCTTTGGTGCAGCTGTATGATCTAACTGAACTGGAGGCGAAAGTCTTTAGGGACCCCTAGTGGCCACAGTTAGGAGAGCTCTTCTCCTTTTGCAACTCCTGTTTTTTAAAATGCTAACAGTAATTAATATTGTTGATTCTTTTTTTTTTTGAATGAAGAATGGCAAGCCAAACCCTACAGTAAGGACACAAAACATCCTAATTGCTGAGCTGCTGTTGTTTTTGGCACTTTTTAGGAAGAAGAATCATGCAAACAACCAGCTGCGTTGATGAGAGTTCTTGGCATACCAGGGTCATAGTTCATCCTTCAAGTGGCTGTGTTAAAGTATGTTTTCTATATGGTATGTACAGCATATGATCCATGAGGGCAAACGTTATAGAATGAGGGTCTTGACATGACAAGAATTGACTTATCCTATCACTTACTTTTTAAAAAAAAATCAATTCTTATTTAAGGATAACAAAAGATAGGCGTAATGTGCTCAAGTCAGTGACCTAGGAGATGACGCATGCAGCACTTTGGGTGAGTCTCTATGGATGCGTTTTTTCAGCTCTTGAGGAGTTGCCCAAACAGGGGAAAAAGAAGTATGAGCTGACGTCATACCCACAGAGAACCTCCAGAGGGCTCCCTCATGCCTTCTCGTCCAGATCAAAGGGAGGCCGGTCAAACAGAATACTGGAGCACGCAGGGCAGGGCGCCCCTCAACACTGTTGCAGCAAAGAAAGTTCCTCACTTTTCAATGAAATTTGAGCAAATAAAGTTCTTGCGATGACCCCGTCAAATGTTCCGGCTTTCCTGTTCTTGTTACCATAAACAGCAAACTCAGGTGTCAGCAAAACAAAAAACAACAAATGAATATAAATCGGGTTGTCTTCTTTGCTGGCTATTAGAATGAAACATAAAGAAATTTGCCAGAGGAAACGAGAAGAGGCGCTCCTTGCCCGCTCTCATGCACACCCACATATCCACAAGTCATTTTTCACAGACACACATTCAGGCACACACTTAGCTCCAGTGATTGCCCCAATTAGGAATGGAATCATCCAAGATTTCGCTCCATCCCTTTCAAAGAGAGGAATACAAATTCTTCAAACGAAAACAAACAAACAAAAAAAAACTGAAGGTAGATAGCAGAAATTGTCATATCACGGAGTGTTTTATAATTCTGAGCCTAGCAGCATCGCGCTGGATGCTCTCGCTGTTCACTGGAGGTGATCAAGGCCACATCACCTCCCTTTTAAGTGGCTCTCTAAAAGGGAACCAAGCAGGTTCATATATATATATATATATATATATATATATATATATATATATATATATATATATAGACAAGCTCCTTTATACTTCAGCTTCCTTGGAAGTCCTGCAACAAGCATACACCTCAGGTGTGCGATTAAGTACACAAGTGGTGTCTTCCCAGCATTAGTTAGCTGTTGTCCTCCTGACTCAGAAGAGTTCACAGGTCGTCTTCGGCTAGCTGGGCTAGGTTGCTGGGACGTCGTCCGACTGAGGGGCCTGACAGAGCGGCCTGGGTCACCACATCAGAAGCAGAGCCTCTGCGGAAACCCTCTACTGCTCTCTGCTGGCGAAAAAGGGAACACTGATCAAAGCACTGAGTGACCCTACCTGAGCCACAATGTAAGAGAAATTACGTCTTCTGTTATAATGCATCTTTGAAATCCTTCCTCATCCGTTCCTGTAACGGAAACTGTTAAAATCGTGTGCATGTGAAAAACTTGTAAGGAATGTAAGGCATTTTGTAAAAGTTTTCATGCCTCTTAAAGTTTAAACTTCAAACCTTAAAATTTTAAACCTTAAACTTAATCTTTTTTTTATGTTGTCACATTACGGCTGGATAACTTCAGTAGATCATAATAGGTTTTCACCTGATAGAGCAGCAAGGCATAATTTTAATGTGGGCAGAAAATGATCTTCCCTTGAACTTTTTATGTAAATAAAACACTTGAGAATCGCAGCATAAACAATACGTCAGCTCTTTTTCGCCATGACACCCTACACCAAACTCTAGTGACAACAGAGTCCACCCACAGGTAATTTAATCTCAGTAACTGTTCTTTGAAGGCCGCAAAGTTTGTTTAAGAATATTAGAGAGCAAACAGCATCATGAAGACCCAGCGTCAGTGAGTATAATACAGTATATCCCGGAAATAACAATTCTAAATTGACAGGCTGTGAACAAAGAGCATAATGAGAAAAGCAGCCAAGAGTCACAAGATGACTCATGCACTCTGCAGCTCCAAGACCTCATTTATAAATAATTTTAACACAACACTTTGTTGGTGGACAAAAAAAAAAAAAGTAAGTTTTGTTTGTAGTTTGCACTAAACACATAGAAGAAGGTGATCTGGACAGATGAAATCAAAATTGAGCTCTTTGGCCTACATACAAATCACTATCTATGTGGTAGTGAAGAAATACACTGCATCAGCTCTCGGAGTGAGCTTTGCAAAACGAATTGACGGAAAACTCAGTTTCTCGACGTATGAAGCAAGATTAATTTTTCCAAAACCAGAAATTGGGAACTCTTCATCCTTCTTATTTCTCTCTACAATTATTCACATTTTGTTGGCAGTATGCATAAGATATAATAAGGTTTGTGGTTGTATTGTGACAAAACGTAGAAAAGTTCAAGGATTATGAATACTTTCCATAGCGCCGTAGCCAATTTGATACCCCATCAGACCGGGAAACCATTATGCATATTTGATAGGCATCTCCCTGCCTTCCCTGATTAGTCCAGCACTACTTCCTGTTTGCTTAGCATAATCTGTCAGCCCTCTGAGGACAAAAGCCCAGAGATGACAGACGTACATCTTCTTGATGATAACAAAAAACAACCTTACAGAATGCTGCTGTTAACAGAACTTCTTCAAACTTATTAACTTATTATTTTTATTTTTTAATAATCTTCTGGTTTAGTCCATCAATTTTCTTAATAATCTGCAGCAGATTTGGTTGATGCACTTGTTCTCCAACAGGGGGAGGTGTAACTCTTTCTGTCAAACATTCCTTCACACAATCTGTCTGCAGAAGGAGTTGCAGTTACAGTTTAATTAGCATTAAACAGAAAATTGGATTTGTTGTTAGATGTGGCTACATGGTCTGTAATCAGTCCCCCAGAGGCTTGTTTTCTGTGTTCTGTAATTCTGCAGCTTGTTCGGTCATCCTGCTTGTTGACTGCACAGCTCTGTGGTCATAATAACGTCATAATCAATTGCATATACAATACCTGTGCGCCCTGAGCGGCCGGGGTGTACAGCCCATTTGATACAGCTGGACAGTTTGACTGATCAGAGAGGCCCAGTCGGACGTGTGACGGTGAAGCAGCGTGGGAGTCAGCAGGGCACGGCTGGACCGCATTGGCCTGCAGATGTAGGTAAGAAAAAGGCGAATCACTCAGTACCGAAAGGTCATGGGCAAGGCAGTTTGCTGGGTTATTCTTATTCTTTCTACATTTAAGACATACAGCGACAAAAAGCTTAAAAAACAGAGTTTCTGGCGCAGCATGCACGGAAACAGTCTGCAAAGGGCAACGGCGGTGGAGTTTCCCCCACAGAGCGATACAGCTCAAGATACCTACACCCCTCAACGAGAACATCTCGCTCGGCCCTTGGCTCTGGCTTTGGCTGGGCAGGTAGAGCGCTGGCAGAGAGGTGTTGTGGGAGTGGAGGGAGGGAAGCTTGTGGCGGTCGATGGAGGCAGACGAGTGGGGCCTCAGGGCGCTCGCAGCAGACAGAGGGGGCCTCATGCTGCGGCCCAGGCTATTGGACTTGCTCTCTCGTCGCTGATACTCAATTGGTGATTGTAAGGCTGAAGAAAAAAAGAGAGCGCAGTCAGTTTTTTTGGGGGGGCAAACTTCCACAAGCGTGCTGAAGAGCGTTGCATGAAGCAGATGCGTGTTTTTGTTTTGCGAGAGGATAAAAAGCCCAATCGTGTTAATTATCTGGCAACGTTGTTCTTGTTCTGTTTGATGTTACGGTGTTATGACACGCAGTAATCCATTATTTATTGGTCCGGATTCGCACACGGAAGCTCATTGATGTTAACGTCACCTACAAAATAAACAATTCTAGTGTGTTTATGATCCCTTATTAAATATTTGGTGATCCTGTCCATGAGGTGGCAACAACTAAAAACGTGTTCTCAATTCGTTTTTTCCACATGCACAAATCACTAACACTAAACATTTGTTGCATTTTACAAAATCTATCAAAAACGTCTTTGATAGCTTATTTTACCAACAACAAAATGTATCTAAAATGCTTAATGCAAGATATTTGTGGGCTCATAAAGCTTTACACCTCCATGGAAATGTGTGAAGAGTGTTTAATGAGTGTTATGTTTAGACAGAACCTGTCTTGTGAAAAGCTTTGCATTAAAACCTGTTATGACTGTGAAGTCGATATTAAACCCCGACCAGCTCAGGAACATATCCAAAATTTTCAGTCAGAGAAATGTTTGTTGATGTATTTGCACCACAGAAAACTCTCTCTTTTTCAAAAATAATCAACCAAAAGTCTTTCTGAGTGATCAATGAAGTTTGACTCATAATTGTCTAATTATCTATCACTCTGAACTCTTCTTTTCAGTGAGCACTTTTAAGTTTCAGTGGTTGCTTGAACAGATGAACATGCCTCTTTCGGTCAAATGGATATTGTACCCTAGGATAAAACCAAACTTTTTCTTCCTGGTATTTTGCGTTTGTGGTGTGTAAATTTAGAATACCTTCACGGACTTACCTCAGTTTAACTTAACCTGTGAAATAAGTCGTGATGTGATCACCGAGGCTGTTACAAGTCATTGAAAAGTTTAAGACTATTATTGAATGTAAACGTATAATTTAATTTTAAAAAAAGGATTTCGATCATTCTTACCGACTTAATGTTTGGAGGATTTAATGTCAGACAGCAAAAACAACGATTGTCTGTCTTTTTACACAGCATACGTTTTGTCATTGTGTTTGAAAAATGCAAAAAAAAATCCCCCAAAACATTTATCTACTTATCTCCATAATCTCACGACATCCTCAGGGATTGATGAACAAATCAATCATTTATTACTTTTAGAAATAAATAACTGTCTCTCTCAAACATAGGCTGACCATACCGTTAAGAAAGTTGCGCTGACTTTCCAGGATCTGAACCACGTCGTTGACCCAAGCTCTGCAGGTCTCAGCGGAGGATCCCTGCAGCTGGTACCTCACCACGCTCCCATCTGGGTTTCGTGAGGTCAGTACAAAACGCGTGTCGTCGCCGTCAGCACTGGGCTCCACCCCCAGGCAGCTAACCTGCAAAACAACACATCTGACTAACACCTGGGAGGATAACATCCTGCTGAATCGCTTGTTAAATAACTTGCGCGATTCTCTGGAGACTTCATAATGAGGAGTTACACAACATGCTAATTCGGGGGAGTGGGGGAAGAATTAGTGTGATACAAATCTGTTGTGTAACTCACAACCTGGGTGGGTGTTGTGATTTCTGACTTCTAGGAATTTAGTTTTTTTTTATTATTACATCCTGCGTGGCTTCATGGAGGCTGGCAAAGCACACACCTTGATGCTGTTTTTAAAGATGTATCCAGGGATGGAGAAGTCTTTCTTCTTGTCGATGGGCTCGCTGAAGATTACCAGCTGCTCAAACAGGAAGACTCGTCTCTCCTTGGCTCGAGATAGAAAGCCACTGTCCTGCTCTGCGACAGTGAAAGTTCCCTGCTGAAGCAGCTTGCCCTGGGCTGTGATCTTACCCTGGTACACAAACATAACAAAAAAAAATGTAAAAATCTGATGAAATGCATTGCTTTTCTTGTGCCACGCGCAGGGAAAAAGCTGCTGTAAAGACGTACCTCAAAGCCTTGTAACCTGCCCACATTCATCATGTCATCGCATCGTTTTGGCACCAAGCACATCACCTCCACCGCTTTCTGTGTGCGAGACAAGAGTAAGAGTTGTTGTCAAAATATCTTCAAATCATCAACATTTCCATCAGGACTCTCACCTCTAACTCTTCAGTGTCCTTCCCAGCTTTGATACTGTACGTCAAAAGGTCCTGTGGAAATAAACACAGTGCGGTCACCGGAGCATTCCAGGTTTACTAGCCAGAGTAAAGCGAGGACATCTGGTGGTCTGTTTATGGGTGTTTAATTAATTCATTCATTAGAGTACGATAACGTAAAGTTTTAAAGAAGCAAGAGCTTTATACAACTGACCAGAAAAGACATTGGCATGTTATTGTTTGAATCGTCTGGCAGGGAGGGAGTCTCATTCTGTAATTTGCCTCTTCCTCTGTTAGTGGAAAGCAGCCTGACAGACAATATGCTCAGTGTGTGTTTCTTGATGCTTTAGGCACACAGTGTTTACATAAGCCCCCATGCCATAGCTGTGTGTGTTCTGACAGCTGCTCTGTGCGTGTTGGTCAGTGGCGAAGCAACGACCCATTGGTCACCTTCAGCAGAAGCTGGTACTTCATGATCCTCTGGACAGGCTTGATGAGCAGGTCGTTGAGCTGCAGTCTATGTCCCAACTGCTGTCGGAGCTCCTAGAAAGAAAAACAGCAATTAGCATGTCAGCGGCATCTCAAAACACAACCTCTGATGACCTGCGTGATCTAACTCAAAGTCATTAAGGTTGGGCCCCAAAACTGAGGTGGCAGCTCTAAAGGGATTAACGCAAACACGTGTTAAATATAGCAGAGACATCGGTGCATGCTAAAACTGAGGATGTGACAGTAAACTGCTGCTGAGATCAAAAAAAAACCACAAACAAATTAAATTGTCGTTCAGTTTTTAGGAAAAAAAGCTGATTTTTCTCACCTCAAAGTAGGTCTCAATGTACTCTGACACGATATGTTCCGACTTGGGCTTGTTCTGGCAGTACACAACGTACATATGGAGACGTCGCTCCTGAAAAACCAAGACCAGACAAAAAAAACTCCCAAAATCAATCTTGGTACAGATTAGTAAATACTACTGTTGGCTTTCAAAATACAATGAAATTATAACAAATTCCCATCCATCCATCCATCCATCCATTTTCTTGCACCCTTGCCCCTTAGCGGGGTCGGGAGTTGCTGGTGCCTATCTCCAGCTGGCGTATAACAAATTCCCCTAAAAGCAAATCCAATGGTACTGATACGAGGTGATCGGCTTGTGGGTGTGAAATGGCAACACGTGATTGTGAAATGTGGTGAGAATTGGCAAAAGGGGGAATTTACTCTGAGCTTTTCTGAATTTTATGTATTATGTATTTTTAAATCCTTGTTTTCTTAAGCTTTAGCAATCAATTGTATGTTACCTTTTTAAATGTTTTGCAAATTGAAATATTTCTACTACTGCTTTGTTCTCAAAATTAATTAAAAGTCACTTTTGTCGTTTTGTTACTGTATTTTCGTGATTATCTATTCCTAGCATTGTACCAATTTGAGTCCCAGTGGGGGAACAATGTTTCTTTGATATCAGCACGACCATACGAAATGCCTCGGAAAGTGAAGAGAAAAGGAAACCGTTTTTCAACGTGTGGTTAGTCTGGCTGCTGTTTAGGATGAAAGGCAGGCAGAAAAAAAACAATGATTTGTCTGCAAGTGCAGCGCCTTTGAAGCTGAGTCTGTCTGGTTGAGCCTACTCTTCTGTAACTAATTGGCATGGGAGAGCAGATATGGCAGCGCTGAGAGAACTAATGGTTTTACATGTAAATGAGCACCAGGTTATGTATAATTTACCCAAGCCACCCTTCAGTGTAACCAGAGCCTTCGCAGCCTGTCGATGTATAACAGCACCTAGCAACCAGCCCGCCCAGATCTGCAGACTATGGACCGCATGTAAACAGCCGCCGTCCACGTATGAAGCACCGTTCTGTGTGTGTCTGCCTTCCGGTGCTCAATGTAAATCTGTTTTCACACGTGTTGCAGGCCGCTTGTGTGTAAGTGAGCACACATGGCGCATATTGGTGACACGGATCTTGTTAAAAGCGGCTCGAGCTTTCTGCTTTTCATTAGGGCCTTGTTCCCAGTCTGCTTGTTTTCACAGTTTGACACCGTGCTTAGATTTGGTTGGAGCTTTTTTCTTTTTTCTTTAATCCCCCACCGGCCTTTTAAGTTGATTATCCGGGGAGGGGGACTAAGTCTCTCTGGATTCCAAAAGGAGCTTCAATAAGAGAACGGATGAACAAAGCGGGAAAGAGGAAGAGATCTTTGACTTAATTATGTTTGAAGCAGAAGCAAAGCCGGGCTAGTTGAATTGGCCGTTCATGTTCGCCTAGACAGCATGTGCCACTACTTAACCAATACGCATAAATCTAATTTTACTCCCCGTGTGACCCCCATTGTGACTGAAGATCATCCCTTCGGCTTCCCAACGGTTCTGGGAGTCAGACAGAGGATTTTGCATCAATGTTCCTCCCCAGGGGAAGAACATTTGGTCTTCTTCTTTCTACATTAGTCTGCTTCCACTCAATAAAAATATTCCATAAATGTCATTTATTCTTTTGCTTTTAATGATGAGTATTACCAAGTTTATTTTTTCCACTGGAGCACGTTGATGGCTCCTCATTTCATTATATGTCTGTCATGGTGTGTAATGATTGCTCCTCATTTGTTAAAAAAACAAAAAAAAGAAATCATGATACATTTCAATGATACGTGGAAGACCATGGACCACTGTCAGTTTTTTTGGTATTGTATAGAACAGCAGTATTATTATATGTAGGTTTTTCTCCAGCTTTTTATTGACAGAGAGGTTGATGAGTAGTACGGATTTTCTTAATTTTTTAACTGAAACAATCCTGAAAAAATGTTATTGTTCAGCAGGACCTTTTGTGTCCCTCTCTGGCCTCATGTGGGAAAGCTGTCCCCACAAATTTGGGTGTGAAAATAGATTTTCTTTTTTTCCCCCTAAATATTAATGTCATATGAACACAGTGGTACTATCTTTCTTTTGAAAAATAAATCCTTCTATGTCTACAAGAAACTTTGGAACAATGAAAAGTGCTTATATAACCTATGATTGATGAAAATGTTTTTCTTTTTTGGAATTACTTAATTTTCCGTTCTTGTACTGGTACAAAATGCCAGGACTGGATGCTTGACTGGTACAAACACACAAAAGGCACATCTTTGCACTGTGGTTTCCAAATACATTGTTGGATAATTTTTGTTTTGAATTCAATTTTTTCTAATTGTGGCCCAGTTTATCTGTCTGATCTTTTGTACCCGTATTAACCATGCCTTCCCTCAGGTTCAGTAGACCAGATGCCTTTAATTGTCCCAGACATATGTTGCACAGTCACAAGTGAAACAGCTTTTGTGTTTGCAACTCCAAAGCTTTAACCTATTTTTTTTTTTTACTTTTTATTCTTTTCATTTGAATTTCTGCATGCTCTTCTCTTATTAACTCATAAATTTTCTTATTGTCTTGCATGTGTTTTTGTTTGGTTGGTTTTATCAGATAGCACTGTTGGGTTGCAGATCAGGCCTTATCGTCATCACTTGCATTCCGTACCTGACTTTTCCGAGTATAAAATAAGATCTTTCACACAGGTCATGTGTCAACTCCTTCCTGCTATGTGGATGCTTCATTTCTCCCTTGACAACCAAAAAAATTTAAATAATGTTCTATAAGATAATGCAAGTTATATCAAACCAAAATAACTCAGTGTTATATAACTGTGTTTTAACCGGTAACATTTAATGAAAGTAAACCATGGGGTGAAATGAATGAAACAGAATTAAATACAAAGTGTCCAGAGAATAATAAAAGACCAGGTTATATTATGGGTGAGGTTAGAGAATTTTGGACTAATTTTCCATAATTCATGGAAGAAAAAAACATAAACTATGGCTACAAAATGTTTTTTTTCTCCTTTATCAAATTGAGATAGGAAAGGAAGATCAGTCAATGTGTAGGTTTGTTGCTGTCATTATCGGACCCCCCTATTTATGTATGTATATGTATGTAAGATATGCCATTAAAAGTGAAACTTTCTCCTGCGCATCTTGTTGTTTTTTTGTTGTTGCTGTTGTTTTGCTTAATTCTTAACCTAGGGTAAACAGATCTATGTCAAGATATTTGGGTGGGGGACAGGGGGGCAGATTTACATCAAAAAGCCTTATTTTCTTTCTCACCAGTCAAGGCCAGACTGTTAGGTCAGTCATTTCACTGAGTACTGCTGCTAAAAGCCCAGCCTGACTGAGAAGTATCAGTGAGAGGGAAGTGGAAAGAGCCAGGCTGGGAGTGAAGCGAGGAAAGGAAAGAGCCATGTCTGTTTTCTTTCCTTTCTTTTCCATCACACCCAACGCAGCAAGGAAGCAGCTACAGAGCCACCTACTCCTCTAATATGCATGTATGTATTTGCCTGCATGATGTTTAAACGTACTCACATGTTTAATAAAGAGCTGAGCCAGCCTTTCTGGCTCCTCCAAGCACTTCTCCAGCTCTTCCAGGAAGTAGCTGCACAAAAAAAGAAACACACACATTCAGACACACACACACACACACACACAAACACAATCATCCTCCCAAAACGGAAGTTCAGATTTGCTTCATGAACTTTTGTTCCTTCGTTTTCCACTGAGACACAAACACATTACGCTCCGCAGATTGCCGTTTTCCTTTCGCTTTGTCTGCTTTGGAACACGGAGCTTTCAACATTCTTCAAAAGGAAAAAAAAAAAAACTTAAATACTTGGAAAACTCACTCTTTATGCCAGTCATATATTTGGTGAATGTTTCCAAAAACAATCTTATCCTTTCCTTTCATGCCCTCTGGAATACCTTTGGAGCTCATTGTAGCCATGTAGCCCTGCAAAAGGAAGAACAAGCAAACAAAACAAACAAAAAAAGAAAAGCTGATCATACCAGCAGTGCATAGCTAAGTCATTACACCAAAGAGCAGCAATCCCACACCAGATAATACTAAGCTTTTATTAACTTTCAGATGGCAAGAATTCCTCTCTAAACCGAAATATCTGCTGCTATTTAAGGCAACGGGAGATGGATTGCACTGTAATATAATACTCCTTAGGCTTATAATTCATAAAATCTGCTTAGGACTGGAGACGGTGGGATGGAAGCAGACCAAAGCGTGGAGTGAAGTGAAGGGATTGCGATGATTAGGATTTGGCCCTCTCTTTGATAGACTGTGTGGATGAACGTCAGTACAGACTGTGAGGTTTACCTCCACTATGAGCCCCAGGTCTGCCACATAGTCCTTCTCCGTCCCTATAAGCTCGTTCAGTACATACCTGGAGGAGCAGACGGAGGAGACGATTAGTGTTTCTGAAGTTATTTCACATCTTAAAGTACATGACTGCACTTTAAAAATGTAAAGAATTTTCTTTTTGCCTTTAAAAAAAAGCACTCAGTTGCCAGTCTTCTGGATGTCGCAGAGGAAAAACGCAGACGCTGTTCAGCTGGTGCATTTTTACTTGAATAAATCTAATTTAGCAGAACATCCTGCAAAAGCTTTTGAAGTCAGCAAACAGGAAATCAGCTGTGCACACACAAAAAAGTGGACACTCGCAGGTTTTTGATCCCTTTTTGGTGTCTCCTAAAGAACAGCAACAAGCCTCAAATGTCACTTGAAAGAGTTCAGCATAAAACATTTAACATATGATAGTAGCTAAAACCAGTCAGGTTGAAAGATCAGGATTTCAGATGTTTATACATTAATACATTTGCAGTTCAGACAGATTTTTTTTTTTTTGCATGCCTGTCAGTTTATGTAAAGTAAAATTTGCTTGCATTAAATGTTTAAAACATGTCAACAGCAGCCACTCTTGCTGCAAGAAAAGTATATTTTGTTTTGGCACCACAATGCCTTTTTTTTCCAGTTTTGACAAATATTAGATTACCGTAACTTTCAATTACGTATGGAGGACTATGAGCAACCGTCCTGTTTCCAGATTCTGGGGGAACTGGGCAGGAGGCAGCAGGGTTATTGTAAATAGGTGCTTGATGAAATTAAGACTTAAAAACTATCGTTATAACACAAATCAAATTCTTCTGTCAAACTTTCAAGGTGCAAAACTGAACATTTGAGAAAAATTCAGAAACATTACCAGAAGTTACGGGGACTAGCATCACCTAATGGCCAGAGGATCAGCTGGTTACCATGGAGACTGACCCACAGTACTTTCTTACATGAGTATTCCTGCTGCTTGGGTATCAAAACAAAAAAAATATCACTTCATTGAAATTTTCTGGACAAGAGAATTAGATTCATGAAATGATGTCATTTGCTTGCTGCTTGTGAGAACAATAACAAGTCACACCAAAAAATTTGAGACAATAATGTAATTATTGCATTTTCATGCAATGCGAACAAGGAGTTCAGTCATGGTAAATGTTGCAGTCAGATTGTGTGCAGACAACATGATCTAGGTGGTGCTCACTTCTCTCCTGAAAACAACTATCATCCTTTTCCAGCTATCATTACATACTTACTCCTTTAGAACAGTTTATCTCAGATTGCTCTTCCTCTGCCGCATTCACCCATTAATCATTACCTCATCGGGCCAGGATATTTGCATTTGCGTATTTTTGGGAGCTCCGTAAAACAGACGCACAAGAAACATCTGTAAACAGTAGCGATGGATGACAAAACCCCATCTACTGGCTCACTGGAGGTTAGTTTCATAGTTTATAAAGATGTAACATGAATGGTAACAGCACCTTGCACCAATCTGGTGGCTGAAAAACAGATAAAAAAAACTATAAACAACTGTGCTGTTGAGCTCATATGTCTAGTTATTCAATAATTTAGCAATTAATTACAAGTAATTAATTACAGACCCTGCAATAAACTTGATTAAAGATTTTAAGAGTCCTGCCACTAACTGAAATATGTTAAAGTTTGCTATTCTGACATCACAAAATGTAAAAAAAAAAGGTTTAGGGGAAATGAAAAAAAATTAAAATGTACCTGTGTTTTGGTAAAACAGGACTCCAGCCACTACCCTTCCACAGCAGCAAAAACATAATAAAATAAAGTTTATCTGGATTCAGTAATTCTGCAATGGCGTCTGTTGTTGTCATATGTGTAATTACTATACATATTTGGAAAACCCAGTTAACTCAGTGCAAAATGTGTACTCCATTATTGTAGAATTTAAAGAAGAGTATTCCTTGATATTTTCCACCCTACTAACACATTATCCAACGTCACAAAGCAAAGGGAAAACTATGGGCTATTGGTTTGCAGCCTGACTCAGATGTTGTCCCTGTCATGCAACTCTCATCATTTGATTATTTCATGGCGTCTTGTTTTAAGCGCTCATCAACTCGAAAAGTTGCTCATTAATTCCAATAAGAGCCAGCAAACAGGCGAAGCATCGGGGGTTAAATTTTGGCCTAAGTGACGTTTCTGCAGCTGCGCTCACACATAACGGCTGTTTGTCCCGGGCCGCGTTTAATGTACAACTGCAATATTCCAACGACAACTGCCGTGCCGTGCATAATGTGTGGACATTCATCCTGATGAAACACATACATGCTTTTCTCGAAGGCACTTCTTGTCTCATCTTCGGTGTCAGCCACAGTGGACCATTGGCTGGAGGTATCGTCCATCAGGACAGACTCGCAGTCCTCGGGCGGAAGACCAGCAGACTGAGTGTCCTGAGGAGGCAGAGACAGACAGACGGATTGTTTACCAGCGGCCTTGTGCCAGTAATGTGGATCATGCCAGGAATAAAACAAACAAAGGGAGATAAAGAGCAGAAGAGCAATGGTAATGATGCAGGTTGCCAAGGGGACCAGGGGCGGGAGGACGGAGGGTGGAAAGCAGACGGGTACGAAGAACAGAGATTGAAAGATAAAGAGATTGGAATCAGATTGCTGCTGTTAATGATCGGCGCTGTGCCACACATTACAAAAGATAAATCAATGGTCAGAACTCGACAAGCGAAACAGCTGTGGGATCTAATAAAACTGTAAAGACTCTTGATAAAGTTGTTGCTCCAGGGAAAGTGGAATTACAACCACAGCAGAATGGGCTCAGCGTTTGCAACATGTGGAAAAAAAAGAAAAAAACAGAATATGCTAAGAAATATTTTTTTGGGGGTGCGGGTGGGGGGGCTCTTTCTTCTCACTTTCTTTATGAGCCATCTCTCCGGCTGTATCTATGTCAGCATCTCTAAGTGGTCTGTGGGGCTGCAAAGCAAACAGGATAAACACAGGGTTACCTCAACCTAATCAATTGTGCTCATGGGTTGTATATATGATCTCATTTTTTCTTGTTTTTTCCTGGAATTGATGTCATTTCCTTGCGTGGGGCTCTCATGGAAAATATAGATGCTGTACACAAGGTTTCGCCTAAACAGGCTGAAATCTTCACTAGCTCTGTGAATTCACATTTACCCACTAACTATTTATTTATTTGGCAAAAAGCCTCTCCTAAAACAAACCGACAGAGCGGATACAATGCCTTGCAAACATATTCTTTTTCCCACTTTTTCCCATTTTCGTCATATTACAACCACAGACTCCATGTGTTTTGCTGGGATTTTGTGTGATACATGAAGATGAACGTAATTGTGAAGAGAAAAGTAAAAAGAATAGGTCAAATGTTTTAACACTGAACTTCTAAAAATGAAAATTATATTTTTTTGTTCTTTTTATGTTGATGCTGCTAAGGAAATCCAGTGCAAGTCTGCAGTCTGAGGTTTGGCTTTCATATAAATTCATTTTATTTTTCTGCAAATAGAGAAGACTTTTGCCGTATCTCTCTGTCATCTTTGCACACCTGAAAGGCAAAATTTGCGTCCATTTGCCTGTAAGTTGGCTGAAATTTAAAGATTATAATCTTTAAATTTCTATTTCCAAAGAATGTCAAATTCTTCACATGCCTTTCCTTTCACTTTTTATGCTACTCTTTCTTAGCCTAACTCATAAAACCACAGTATGCTATATATGTGCTAATAAAATGACTCACAAGAATATGTTGTGAAAATGGGTTAATTTTAGCCCTTTTTCCCTCGAGCCACATGTTTCATTTTCACTCTCCTGACAAAGTAAACTTACAAAGGCGACTGTACATCTCGACTGTACAGGGCTTTCACACCTTAAACACACACACACCGCAGACATTTCTCTAACTGCCCATGCAGACAGAAGCCTCACAGGGAAATAAATAGATGGGCGGACACTTGCACACAATCCAGCTGAAAGCAGCAGAGTGGTTTCTCCTTTTCATCCCTGGTCTAGTTTAACTTGTTCACCTGTCGTCTCTTTGATAAACTCATTTGCAGAGTGTTGAACTTTCTGTTGTATCACGGAGAATGAGACAAACAAAGTGAAGGGGGGACACAGAGAGGCTCTGTTTGGACCCCCCTCCCCGCTCCCATTGGCTCGTCTCTCCCTGTTTTTAAAGCCCAGGCCTGGCTGACAGGTCTCCCTGGCTCCCTGATCATTTCCAGATGTGCTGTGGCAAAGACCCACAGGAAAAATTCCCATCTGTCTCTCTTCCAAATTTTGTTTTTAATAATCAGAACGCACAGGAGAGGGGGGAAAAAAAGAGGACAACAATTTTAGAATAATCTGAATTAAGGATTTTAAGAACAGGTTAGTCAGTTTGGAGTTGGATTGGTGTAAAATATGACAAACATTGGGGTCAAAAAACTTTAGACTGTACAATTATTGCAAAAGTGATCACAAAGCTGTGATATACTGGACTTATTTTCTCTGAGTCAAACTAAGTTATTAAAAATAACTCAGATGTCTCTCTTTCTCTCTCTCTCTATTTATATATATATATATATACATATATTAAATGTACAAAATCTAAACAGCACATTGCACATAGTTTCGTAAAATACTGATAATCCAACATATTTAATATGTTTACTTTGGCTTTGACCATTCAAATATTTGCAAAAGGTGAGCATAAGAACAAAAAGAAATAAAAAAAAATCTAAGCAAAGTCTGATATCACATAACCTAAAGATGCATTGTCTCTAGATCTAGGGGAGAGAGCTGAAAAGCAAATGTGAATGCCTGTGAGCTGAGGCAGCACTGCATTAAAACCAGACAGAAGCCTTTTGTGGAAATTACAGCTTGTGCTCGAGACCATTTCCGACGGGTAAAACTATAAACACCGCAGATTCCACCATGTCATTATTAATTAAACAAGTCATTCTGAAGACAATGTTTGCGCATCCCAAAACACACACACACACACACACACACACACCTATACAGGTATATGTGGTTTAGCCTGCCTTTTTCTCCAAACAGGCCCGGTGGTGGTTTAGCTGGACTACCCTTTCCCAAGCAGCTAGAGCAACGGGAGATGGATTAAAACAC
>CAEGAF010001321.1:0-36642 GCA_903067075.1 Micropoecilia bifurca
CCTCTCCTCTCCTCTCCTCTCCTCTCCTCTCCTCTCCTCTCCTCTCCTCTCCTCTCCTCTCCTCTCCTCTCCTCTGCGCTCCGCAGGTGCCGACCTCTCATCATGCAGCACTACGGGGTGAACGGCTACTCTCTGCACGCCATGAACTCCCTGAGCGCCATGTACAACCTGCACCAGCAGGCCGCTCAACAGGCGCAGCACGCGCCCGACTACCGGCCCTCCGTGCACGCGCTCACACTGGCCGAAAGACTAGCTGGTAATTGAGCGCATGCTCGCACACACACACACACACACACACACACACACACACACACACACACACACACACACACACACACACACACACGTTCACCTCACACAAACAATGTGTGACAGTCAGAGTTCAAACACAGTTGTCTTAAATGTGGTCAAAATAAATAGATAAATAGTAAATAATTAATCATCTTGATGGCTATAAAATCATCAAGATTTTATAGCCATGAGACAAGTCTATAGTATGTCTCATGCCAGACATGAGACATAAATGCAAACTTACTGTTATTTAATAGATATGTAATTAAAGTATTACAAAGAGAAATAGACATATCGGTGCTACATCAGTATCAGATTGATATGATAAGATTGATATTTTAGTTTCAGATTCTCTCCTAATTTTTTTATTTCTATAATGTAGTTTCTCAAGTCTACCTCAAAAAAGTTTTTGTTTTGTTTCACTGAAATGATGATCATTGCGCACTTTGCTTAGAAAAAAATCCATACAAATTTGTTTGATTTTGATATTGATATTGTTTATCTTTATCATGTTATTTAAGTATTTTATAGATAGCTATAAACTTTGTTCAAACTTTGTTCAAATTATAAGTCCCAGATTTTAACAGAATATTTCAACCAAAAAAGAAAATGAAAGGTCAGAAGTTTGATATGTCAAACTTAAATTTAAAAAGTTAGTGCTTATCAGTACTATTTATTTAGAGTCAGATCAATATGCATTATTATATACCTCTAACTTAGTGTGAAATTCCTGATTTAAAAATGAAATTTATTCTATGAGAAAAAACACATTCATAATGTAATTATCTCATGGTTCCTGTGCTACTTTGCACCAAGAAATCAAACTTTCCCCAACCTCTGGACAAACTGCACTGCCTGCCATCTGAGCACAGTGAAATAAAACTTGCCCCCCTTTTTGTTTTTTCTTCCAACGGCTGCACGTTTCAAGACATCATCTTGGAGGCTCGCTACGGCTCACAGCACCGCAAACAGCGCCGGAGCCGCACGGCGTTCACCGCTCAGCAGCTGGAGGCTCTGGAGAAGACGTTCCAGAAGACCCACTACCCCGACGTGGTGATGAGGGAACGCCTGGCCATGTGCACCAACCTGCCGGAGGCCAGGGTGCAGGTAGGCAAAGATCACCTCAGGAATTTAGTGTTTACAACATTCAGCACAGATATTTGATGAAGTTGATTAACTTTTATTTTTAAAAGTTTCTATCTTCAAAGAGATTACAGACAAATATGATATCTACAAAGTATTCTATTTTACATAAACACACTTTTTGCATTTGTTTTGCAAGGGCTAAATCTATCCAGTTCTAATCCAGAGTGACCTAAATCCTGCCTTGTTTCAAACTGACAACATTTTTACTATTTTTTCAGGACCTGACAAATCTTTCCCTTAATGTGGAAAATGTACAAAACCCTTAAGTTTTGGCTCTACAATAGTTTACATATCTCTTTCCAAACAAACAAATGGCTACTTCATTTGTTTAGTACATTATCAAGTTGGAATGTACTACAGTATAAGTTTTTGTTAAAAATATACGTTTTTTTTTTTCATTTGACAATTTTGGCTCAGCAGACAAAAAGCTCGGACACCCGAGGCTTAGAACTTATAGTAAATATTTAATAATTTAAGGGATATTACTGAGCTTGAGTGTGTGGTGGATTATTTTAAATAAGAATTTTTAGGTGAATACTGGCTCAAAATTCAACTGTCTCAAAGATGGATTCTTGTGATAGAAAACTAAATCAAATCTGTTCAGGATGGTTTACATGGAAAAAAATCTTTGAAAATTAAAAGATGAAAATATATTCATTATAAATTTCACATACGTTGAAAAATCTTTGTCAAAGAGAATAATCTCTGTTAAGTTCTATGAAAATGTCATTTCACATGATTCAAATTCAATTCAAAAATGCTTCATTGATCCTAAAGGGAAATGACATTTTATTGAAAATCATATTAGTTCAATATTCTTCAGTGTTATTGTAAACAGTGTTAGCTGTAAATAGTGTGGGCAGAGAAGATCTCCTGTAGTGGTCTGTATTACAGTGAATATGAAGAAGCCTCTGACTGAAGACACTGTGTCTTTCTAAGTCAGTCTCATGAAGAGGATGCTCTGAGTTGTTCTTGTGTAAAATCTTCTCCTGTCCTGACTTTCAGGTTTGGTTCAAAAACCGCAGAGCAAAGTTCCGGAAGAAGCAGCGCAGCCTGCAGAAGGAGCAGCTTCAGAAGCAGAAGGATGCGTCCGGGGAAGGAGGAAGCGAGAAGGAGGAAGCTCCTCCTCCTGCCACCATCCTTCCTGACACCCAGCTCACACCATCATCCTCCTCTCCCTCCTCCTCCTCCCTGGAAACAGACCTTCCTCTGGTCCGCCACGTTCCTCTGGACATGGAACTGAACGTGACGTCCGCAGAGCATTCGGGCAGCGACTCGGCAACAGAGGACAACGCCACCGATAAGGAGGACGAGACTAAGTCTGTCAGAGAGGAGAGGAAGTGCGAGACCCCGGGTGATCCCTCCCCGGGTTGCAAAAGGCTCAGCCCCAAACCGGGTAGGTTTTACAGAGAGAAACCAAGTTAGTTACATTTCTGTTAGAAAGGTGCACAGATCTTTCTCTATTTTCTGCTACTGTCGGAAAAACACAATTTCGCAATTAAGGTGTTTCCGATAAATAAGACACAAAATTAAAATCACGTAAAAAAGCTTGTTCATGCGATAAGTCAATAAAAATCATGGCACTGACAGATGTAAACAGTTACATTAAATGTATTTATAATTCAGCCATCAGATATATGGTTGTCTTATTCAGGCGTTGGAGCGACAAGTTTCTTATACCAGGAGCAGCTACTTTTTGGGGTAATTGTAGCCGATGACTTTACAGAAAAGTGGTAGATTCAACAAGTTCTAATGACAAAACGTTTTAAGAGCTGCATGTTGCTGTTTGAGCTCTCTGTAGTCAGGTTAATCAGCAGCTGCATTTCCATTACAAATGTGAGAGAAACTTTGTCGATATTCCTCAAATGTCGACAAAACACAATTTAACAATTGCGTGGAGCTGAAGGGGAATTAAAGGAACACAATGAAAATCACTCATGAATAAGTTTTTACTACAATAAATCATTAAAAAACATGCCACCATTATCCCCCTACTACTTTCTTTAATCTTATTTGTCATTTTCTCCAGTAGTAACATCCAGCTGTTGATCATGTGACTTGTGTAATGCAAAAAAAAAAAAAATTCTATTGCAGTTTTTCAAAATATATGTAATTTGATATGGCTGAAAAACCACCTCATCATAGCACAAAATCTGTTTATAAAAAAACATGTTTTTTCCCCCAAATAAATGTGTTTCCATTAAGCACATTTATTTTTGTAATTTCAATTTGCACATTTCTGTGCTTAATAGGAAGTGACTGTTAAACTGATGAGAACTTGTTTCTCTGTGCAGATTCCCCCCTGGTCTCTCCGTCCATCACTCCGTCCTCGTCCTCCGGTGGCCTGGCCGGCGCAGCTCCTCTCTCTCAGAGCCACTCTTACTCGTCCTCCCCCCTCAGCCTGTTTCGCCTGCAGGAGCAGTTTCGCCAGCACATGGCCGCCACCAACAACCTGGTGCCCTACCCGGCAGCTTTTGACCTCACCGGCCCGTCATCGCTCCCTTACCTGGGAGTGAACGTGAACATGCCCCCTGCGCCACTGGGCTCCCTGCCCTGCCAGTCCTACTACCAGTCTCTGTCCCATCACGCCCAGCAGGTGTGGAGCAGCCCGCTGCTGCAGGCCTCAGCTGCAGGCGGACTCAGCAGCCACAACAGCAAAACCACCAGCATCGAGAACCTGCGTCTGAGGGCCAAGCAGCACGCCGCCTCGCTGGGACTGGACACACTGTCCAACTGACGCTCGGGCGAGACGCTCTGATGCTCTGTGTATAAGGCGAGAAGCTCCACCTGCACCACACCTACACATCCTGCTGTATGTCTGTGTGACTGTCATAGATTTCTAGCACCCATGCAGAGATCCAGTAAACCTGCCAGGAGGGTTTGGACTGAGGAAGATCAGACTTAAAACGGGTCATTTGGGATTATTAGAACTGAGCTTTTGTTAAGATGACATAAACAGTTAATATCCTTCTAGCGGAGGATAACTCTCTAGTAGACATGCACCAATCAGTTGGTCAGAGTTGGGAATTGGTTAATTTTCCCTTGACTAGCTCTGATCGGTGTTTGATATATATATTTTTTATTCAATAAAAATATGAAAACTAAGAATTGTTTTGGCCTTTAACTGCATGAACGCACAACATGTAGTATGATGCACTTGTTTAAAAGTAGTTCTTAGTAGTTCTTAATCAGTCGAAATCAGAACGTGCGTGTCAGACTTAAAAGAAAACCAGAAATCAATACCAGTCAGAAAGAGGCTTTTCTCTGCATCTCTGCTCTCTTTAGTTAAATCCAGATTAGCTGAAGCCAACAGCTAAATAAGAATCTTAAAGCAGTCCTTTATAAAACACACCTTTGAACCTTTAAACAATTCTCACATATGGTTTAAGATGTCATTCATGTAGAATAATAATCCCATGAAAATAATCAATTAATAATTACTGATTGATTATTTACATGGGAAGAGGAGGGAGGAAGTTGTGTGTGAAACTCATAGTGAGAACAGAAGATGTAAAGCAGAATAGTCATCCAACAGGAAGGTGAGACAGAACTTGTAAATTCCATTAAAACGATTTGCCTTAATTATACAATTATTTTTTGCTTTTGAAGCTGCTTTTCTTTGGTTTTTGATGGCACTGAGCAGAAATGCTTTACATCTTTCAGTCTCAGTTTGTGTGTCTCAGAGGAGCATTATTGGTGGCGCACAGCCTCCAGCCTTGTCCTCCAGTGCAAATCATGATCGGCTTTAATGTAAATAACTGCACAATGCAGACTGGATGACGGATTGAAGGTTAAAGAGATTCTTTTTTTATTATCTGAGAAATTATGTTTTATTGAATAGTTGCATTTTAAATGATTTTTTTAAAGTAATTAAACAATTAAATAAAATACAAGAATAATGGCATAGGTGTTTTTTTTCTTCAACTTTAGTGAACTTAATTGAGCTTGGAATTAAATTAACATTTAAATATAATATTTAAATCTTTAATTATGATAAGACCTATATCTTATTATAACAAAATATGGTTATAGAAATGTTGCATTAGTAGCACAGCAACACCTCAGGATTTTAAGATGTTTTCTAGAAGAAACAGTGAGAAGAGGGAGAGTCATAGTGACTTTATGACTTCCAACAAGGTGTAAACTATCAGAGGAGTGCATTTTTATAACATTCTTGTTTTAGCAAGATATAAAACTCGTCTTGTTATAACAAAAAACTTTTGTAACTAATTGTAATGAGAAAGTTTCTCATTTTAACAAGAAGCCTATATACTTTGATAAATCAGAGCTTTTGTTCTAGATTTATTGCAGAACATTTCGCAGATTTCATGAAACACAGAAATCCCATTAAATGTCACTGTCTCCAATTTGCAACATATTTAGCTTTTCCAACAAAAGACAAATGATTCTTATGTGATGCTTTTTGTGATCAGAGTTGTCTTAAGACTCTACAGCTCTGCTTTGACCGCTCCTACTGACTGACTAGCCGTTAGCTTCAGCCTCCAGTACCAACTACTCTGGATTTTTGGTCAATTCAGATTATCTATGTTGCACAAATTCACATCAAATGTCACCTCAGTAAACTACAGGTAAGATATTAACTGCTTCTAACCTCGCAGCAGAACCTCACTTCAAAATCCCAAACTGTCCCCTTTGGTGAGATGTTCATGTCCTCACACCTTCTGCTGCAGCCTGCCGTCCAAATGTAAATCCTTCTGTAAAAATGTCAACTTGTATAATACTGAACATGACGCACTAAGGGGAAAAAGTTCAAGTGACAAGAAACACATTTCAAACTGACTTATGATGTGAAATATGAATATCCTGAACAATTCTGAAAAGGATGTAAACAACTGATGAATGAATGAGGTCTTTTTCTGTGACGATGTTTAGAGGAATACTATGAATAAGTAAAAGCACTTTGGAAGATACAGTAAATCAATAGTGACAAAAATGATCTGTAAAGTGGCTGAGCACAAGTCCTGTACGGCCCAACACGGTGATGACATCGAAACCCAGCAGCAGCGTTCAAAGCGACTCATCTCCTAGTTAAATGGGCAGCGATGTGCTGCTTTCTGCAGACGCTGGCCTGATAATGAGAAAATTATTTCAGTGACTAAATTTTAAGAGCTTTTAATTACACTTGGCCCAGGGCTGAGGGAGTTGGGGCACATGCAATTATAAGCATGCATAACATTCTAAACAGCTCGCACTCTGGAAACCTCAAACATGATTTTTACCATGACTTCACCGATATCCTGTGTAAAGAGACAGAAGGAAAAACTCTCCTCCCCATCATATTGTGTTGAAGCCACACTGACTGTAAGTACTTGATTAGGGCTCTCATGTCTTTCTTCCACTTTCAGTTCATGTGTGCTGCAAGATTCTTTCTTCAAATGTAAAGGGAAAAAAGCACATTATTTTTAAAATATGATGTACATAATAGGTCTATCTTTAATGTTTACTTGTAAGGTAATGTATAGCTCCTTATCATGATGTAATACTGATGGTGGACTTTGGCTGTGAGCTTTTAAGGAGATATTTGCTGAAAGCCATCCATAAAATATACACATCTTTACTTCTGGGAATCAATAAAAACACATAAACAAATACAATGTTCATGTGCAATGGGTCTGGACTGAAAAGTAGCAAAAAAAAAAAAAAATTATGAATAAGATTTCATAGCATAAATAAGCCAAGCCCTGTTGTGTCGCCCTGTATGGACTCTGTTGTCGTTTTTATGCTGTCCTCTCACCGTTCTGTCCATCCTGCTGGTTTAAGTGATGAACAGATTTCTGATGGAGGAGGAGAGAAGGACAGGATCATCTGCATAGATGTTTCTATTGCTTCTCCCAATAATGTAGACTTGAACTAGTGTTGTTGTAAAGTAACTGCAAATAAAAGCTTTGCTTGGAGATTTGTAGTGGTGGTGTTTTGTACAGAACATTTACACCACATGGGGGCGCTCACGGCTGTACTCTAACTGAATCACTTTAAAACGTAGTTGTCCTTTAATATCTTGCTTTGTGACTTTATAATCAATATTATATCTCAATATTGCTCAATCACTCAATTAAAATGTTGAGATTGTTCATTTCAATTCAAAAATACGTCTTTTCAAGAGGAAATTAAATGTATCATCCAAGTAAAGAGTTGCTGCATGTGGGGATGCTGTGGCCAGAAAGGATCTCTGTAGCAGTCAGTTTTACAACAAATCTGAAGAAGCTTCTGACTGAATACTGTTGCTGTATGACAGCCTCATGACTGTCATGACATGCTAACATCTCGAAGATGATATTCCATGTCCTGATCAGTAGTTGGCTAGATTGTTGGCTAGGTTCCTCATGAATTAAATCAGCGCACACAGGTTAAAAGTTCAATTTTTAAGAAGAACTTAGATGAAATTGTGTTTACTGTCACTTTTAAGCAGAAATAAAAACTTCAGTAACAGGAAGAAAACAGAAAACAGCAAAGTTGCTCAGTTTTATGCTTTTGAACTTCAACCTCAGTCTTTTTGTGGAACATGCTGCATTTAGAAATATTGGCAGGTGTTTTCTACCTTTTAGAGTTAAAGCATCTACATTCTTTATAGAATAGAAAGCTGACAGCTAATAATAAATGTAACATCCAGCTTTACAGGTCAGTTTCATGACAATTTTGACTTTTTAAAATAATTAAACATCTAAAGCAGCAAAGCCTGAAAATATTTCTGAATGTTTTTAAATATATATCAGCAGGTCAAAGCAAACAAACAGAACCACAGACTTTTAATCGCCTGAAAAAACTCTGTAAGAAAGAGCAGAAAAAGATATGAAACATTTTCAGCAAAACACAGCATGAGCACAAAGAAATAGGATTTAGATTTAAAATATTTGAAAATGTAAAAAAAAAAAAAGGTGGGCTGAGATGTAATGCGTCCCCAATGAATAGGAAGTCCATTATCCTGAAGAATGACGGCCTGGGGCGGTGATTATGCTGCTATTATATCTTTAACTGCATGGTTTGTCAAAACGTACAGACCACCGCCCACCACCGCGCACACACACAACTATCCACCTTACAGCATCTAAAACAGTAACCTTGCTCCTCTGACAGCAAACTTTCCATATTAGTGCCTTATTGCAGCAGTGGGACATTGTTGTGCTGCTAATTTAATCAGCCTTAAGCGTATTGCTTCCCTTCAGTGTGTGTGTAAATGACTAATTTACCTCTGCGGCTGAGCTGGGTTACTTCTAGTGACGGTTATGAACGAGTCCGTCCCAAAAAGATCGGATAGAAGAGGATAATGAACTCACCAGATTAGCAGCATTAACATTGGTGTAACATCTCACCCTCACCTTGTTGTGTTTTATTACACCACAAGCAGGTGTGCAGGTGTGTGTGTGTCCTCAGCCAAGGGCGTCCGGACTGTATGACTGATAGGACCGCAGTGTGGATGTATATCTGAAGCGTGTGTCCTTGTTATCCAGAGGAGGAATCTGTTCAGGTACATGGCAGGATTTTCTCCCATGGGGGTCTGGAGCAGAAAACACAACAATGTTCCCTCTATTCTTAACACCCATCCCCCAAACACACACACACACACACACACACACACACACACACACACACACACACACACACACACACACACACCCACACACACACACACACACACACACACACACACACACACACACACACACACACACCCCCCAGGGGTTGAACAGGGATTGCTTGATTGTACTGCTGCAGGGTCAAGTGTGTTGAGCCTCACTGCTGGATCAGGTGCTTCAATCTGTAACACTCAGGCCGCTGAATGAACCTCCATCATCTCCACCATGTACAGTGTGTACAGAAACACATGCATCTCCATCTACTTTGATCCAGTGGACACTAAATACTGGAAAAAAAATATGAAGGGGATATAAACTGGTTTGCATGCTGGTAAAACCTAGAAAAATAAGACCATTACAGTAGATGTGTTTCTGTTACAAATAGGCACAACATTTTGTTAATATTCTGATAATGACAAAAACAACAACAGCATTTTGCAATTGTGGTGTTTCCATTTAGTAAGAAACACAATTAAAATCCCTGGCAAATAAGTTTGTTCATGCAATAAGTCATTAAAAAGCATCATCCTGAAACTACTTCCTTCTTTCTTTGTGGTTTGCACCAGAAGTAACATCATCATTTGACTTGTGTGATGTGAAAACAAAGTATTTCCATTGCAGTTTTGCAAAATAAATAAAATTTAAATAAGACCATAAACCCACCCCAACCCATCGATAAAATGTTTTCATCAGTTTTTTTTTCTGAAGTTGCTGGGCTTTCATTGAGCAAATTTATTTTCAAAATGTCAAATTGTGCAACTATATGGTCAATAGAAATTCTACTGTATTGCAAAAATATTTACTACCCCTGAACCTTTTTTTGCATATAACAGTCATTCATTGACAGTCTACATTTCAATGTGTCAAATGGTCTCCTAATAAAATCTATAAAATGTGTGCATTTGCATTCAACCTTCTAAAGTCAGTACTTTGTAGAAACAGTTTACAAAACAAGTCTTCTAAAATGTATATTTACCAGTTTCACATATCTACAGACTCTTGTTTAAGGGTTAGGGTTAGGTTAACCTTAACCCTCAATCTTGATCAGAATGTATGGAAACTGTTTGTGAACCTGCTGTTAAAGTCTTCTGATAAAATATCTATTTTATTTAAGACTGGACTTTGACTGTGCCATCACACACCAACATAGTTTTCCCTAAAGTTCCACTGTAGCTCTGGATGGATGGTTTGAAACTGACCTCTATCCCAGTCTCAAGGTTTTCCAAACTTCAGTTTACAGTTTTCTCCTCTAGGGATCAGATGCATCCCAACTGCAACTCACCTCAGTCTTATGCATCATTACCAGATGTCTGCAGAACACAGTAACATGCTGATGAGGTTATTCAGTCATTTAATTCAGGTATGTTGGAGAAGTTCTGAATACAATTTTTCTGCAAGATTTTTGCAAAAATCTTGAAAAGCCATCAGTTCAAATGATTGCACTACTTTGAGAATTTATGACATTAATTCCTAATAAAACACAATAAGGTTTGTGGTTGTGACTTCACAAAATGCAAAAATGTTTCAGGATGAAAATGAGAAAGTTTCTCATTAAATTGAGAAAACCTGAGATGCAAAACTCGCTAAGCCCACAAAGTTTCACAGTACAATACAAGTTTTATGTCTTGTTATAGCAAAAAACTTTCTCGTCTTAATGTGAAATGTTCTTTTAGCGAGATTAGTTTATTTTGTTAAAATGACAGTTTCTTGTTTGAATGACACCTAAAAATCCCGGAGGTGTTGCTGTTTTAGACTTTATTTAAAAGAGAAAATATTTTGGTTTTAATGAGATATAAATCTTCTTATGAAGTTATTTATTTTTATTTAATTTTTAGGGCTTTTGCACATCGATGTATAAACAAACTTTTCTCATTTATAAGAGGTGCTGCACCTGAATTTATTTCCAGGTTCTGGCAGTTAAACTCTTTTGTACTTTTCACAAAGAAAAGTATGTACAAAGATTTTTGTGCAGCAGAGTGAGCAGTGAGCTAGAGTGTTTGGCACATAACCAACAGGTTGAGCTGTTCTTGCTGCATTTGACTTTCTCTTCCTCAAATACTCAGACACACACACACACACACACACACACACACACACACACACACACACACACACACACACACACACACACACACACATCTTTCGGATCAAGAGCTCCACACAAAAATCACAGTGTACCATTCAATCAGTGCTTTTCCTCCCTCCTCTCCATGGTTCTCTTAAAGGTTTTAACCAGAGTGAGAATGGAGAAGTGCCAGTGTTGGAAACCTCGGCCCATTGAGGAAGTGACAGGGTCTGCCAGAATATGATCCTAATCCTGTTTCCAGCATTCTTTTAGCCCAGCAGCATTGCCGTTTCACAGCATATTCTCTGAGCTGTCAGGCCCGGGGAAAATCCCTCTAATAGCGCATTGCTCAGATACACATCAAAGCCCTCCTGGAAACCAGCAGCAGGAAACTCAGAGGAGAGGGAAGCATGAGCACCATCAGCCTCACAGCTGCACACACACATGCTAATGAAGTGGAGGGTTTACTCATGACTAAACATTTTACTCAGCTTTTTTTGCTGAATATTTTAAAAAAGTGTTACTGCGGCAGGAAACCACCACTCTGTACTGTGTTCGAAAGCACAGAATCAGTAGAAGAAAACGAGTGACAACAGGTGGCTAACTGCATCCAGGGCCGCCCTCCTTTAGTTCCGCTTCATCTTCCATTCTCTCCAACACCCTGACTGCCATCTCACCCTCCCTGGGTAATCTTCTTAGAGAGGTTAAAAAAAAACAAAATTTTCTCTCTTCTTAATCTGGTGGCAGCTTGAAGCTAATGTGGTGCTGCCAAAGTGGGCCTGATCAGAACCAACACGGAGCACAACAACTATAACATCTGTGGGTCAATATTAAGACAGTTCAGTTCGACTTAGTTGGAGGTTTTATGTCTAATTGGAAGCAGTTTGAGCTGCCACAGTATGTATGTATAAGGGAATACATCTTACAAAGCTCACCATCTTCCCAACATCAGCTGTGTGTTTAGGGAAGTTCTTTTTTAGGAAGATCTTAACAGGAGCAGCCACAAAGAAAATCATTTTTAGTCATAAGGAAAACTTAAAGCATGTTTTTTCTTTTGAAACTCATGGAAGGAGCCCATCTTCCTTTTCAGGAATTGTTGCTCCTCATTAAACTGGGAAGGGTTAAAAGACCATTTCTAGATATTCTGATAATTATTTTCGAGAGCAAAACATTCAGACCATTTTTAAAGGACTGGATGTTCCAGCATGTTAAATGTTGCAGCTCAGCATATTAAAGACTAGGCTAGAATGAGTTGCTTAAAAGGGTCATAGGAGAAAAATTATTCTCTCAGCATGATTTGAGTTTACAAAGTTACATCTGAAAAAACCTCAGCTGTTCAGTATTGCTGTATTTGACTTTCTCTTTCTCATCTCCTAAAGGTTTTCTCCATTTGGAGAAAACCAAACATATAGAACCTAGTCTGACTAAAGCCTTATAATCCATTCTCATCTCCCAGTTTAAATTCAACTAGAGAAACTGACTCAATGGGAGAAATCCCACGCAGAGCACCGAAGGGAAATGAGAATCAAGCAAAATTGCATAAGGTAACGCTAGGCTACTACTTCTGTATTGGTGGTCCCATTTTCTGATGACTGGTTAATTAGGCAGCCGTCATTCAGGGCAGAACGGCAAATTTTTCTCCATTTTGTTTTTGCAGCATTGTTACGGGTTAGTTTGCCATGACCGTAGTTCCTGGTGGGCGCAGTGACGGTAACCGTTAACCCCCAGCAGCTGGAATCCTCTCTCCAGCTGCCAGCACTTCACCTGCAGGCGTGAAACTCCACACACACACACACACACACACACACACACACACACACACACACACACACACACACACACACACACACACATCCTGCCTGATCACACTGATGGATTCAAATCATTAAAGTGTTCATCAGACTGCACTGGGAGCTCAGTTATATTGCTTATAAAGTCAGGTCATAATGTCAGATTTTTATGGCTGTGTCTGTCACAGCAGCATGTGTTGAAGACTATTAGAGCGCTTTACATGTTTATTAAAAGCATTATATTTGAAAACACAACAGACGCAAGGCTGCATAGTTAAATCCATAATATTCATCTTTTTAATACACAGCATAACACAGGCTTACACACACAGACACAAACGCACAGCGCCTCATTGGCTAATTCAATAATAAAGCAGGCAGCCGGTGGAGTCTGCAGAGAGTAACTCATCTCTAACCGTCTGCCATCTCCTGAGTGCTAAAACATGGAAATTTATGGAGGAGGCCATTGGAAACACATATTTACAATACGTTTAGGTAATCACAAGAGCCATCCGAGGGACCAACGCAGCCGGTACAAAAAAAATATAGAGTTTTTATGTGTCATTAATTCCCTCTGCATTCCCAGATACATCCCCCCTTTTTGCCACAGTAATACAGTAATCACTCACAATCGCACAGAAAATTATCTGCACTCATCTGTGGAATAAAACAGCGGCGGGGCAGGAGAGGGCGAGTCGGCCCATTTTAGCTCTCTGCTGCCTCTTTAATGTTCATCTGGGAGTCGCATGGCTGGCGTCCCGTCCCCACCGCGCCGCACCGAGCTGCTTAATGACGATGGGATGTGGATTCATCTGATCTCATCAAATATACAGTACTAGATATATATATTCTCTCACACACTCAGGCATACACACACCTTTTTTCACGCTACATTGCCTAGCCAGGACAGCACACAGGGTCATCGGCGGTGTGATGGCAGACGGCCTCTGAACGCCTCCCATTAGGCGCTGATGAGAGGAAGCGCCTCACCTCTGACTGATGCTGATGCAAAATGGAATCAGCCCTGCTACAGTAATGGAAGTTGCACAGATTCAGATGTGAGAAGCCAAATGGTCAAAGAAGTTCTGAGCTGCCTTTTCATTATTTTCTGCTTCTGTGGAGAAACACGCAGCATTATGAGGCAAAGCCATCAAACCTGATGAATAACCACAGAACAGCGCTGCAGAAGAGCTGCTCACCAGGCGGAGAGTTTACCGCCCCCTGCTGGTCGCAGAATACATCAAGCACCTTTACTGCTTAGCTACTGTGGACATCTACAGGAGAGAAATAACACTGCAGGTGGATCCCAGAGGAAAAGCATCTGGGATAAAAGTGGGAAGATGTTTGTTGTGTTTTGTGTCCACAAAGCAGAGTTTAGGTGAGTCTCCTCAGCTTGCACAGGTAAATGGGTCCAAAGTTAGCAGCTAAGTGCGGGATGACCATCTCTCCCAGGTGGAGGTCAGGAGCAAAGTGAAATGTGTTGCTAAACATCTGAGCCAGAGGGCGGAGACTGATGACCTGATGGGGGAAAGGAGAAAAAAATAAACATTTACACTGATTATAAAGTGTATTTATAATCAGTCTTCCATCATTTCCTCTGCAGACCTGAAGCTGGATGCCATGCTGCTCCTCAGCCAGCTGGACAGCTTGTTGCACCACTGCCTGGTTCTGGTTGGCAGAGAGGGAGCAGGTGGAATACAGAACGTCGCCTCCAGGACAAGCAGCCAGGATTCCAGCTCTACACAGGAAGAAGACACTTAGATTACAGTTGTACCTGACTAACAGTAGTGCTATAGATCTGATGAACTGTATGTGTATGATCAACTAATCAATTCATTAATAGTTTTTTTTCATTTTTCATACAAACAGGACAAAGATATTAATAGCTATAACTGGTTTGAATTCAGTTCTGGGAAAACAGATTTCTTCTGTTTCTTGAATGCTTTTTTTTAAAAAGATTTTTTCCAGCTCCTGTGGCCTTTGGCTGGTCAGAAAGGAATGCCGGTTATAAGAGGGGAAAGACATGTGTCAAAGGTCAACCGGCCAGGAATCAAACCTGTGCCGTCCCCATGGAGGACTGAGGTCTCTGTATCTGTATATGGGTCACACTTTTCCCCTGCACCACCATCACACACTTTAACATCAGTCAAAGACAATTATATGAGGATTTAATTTCTAAACAATAAAAGTCAAACCAACTGGTTTTTTTTACACTTCTTTACAAGACAATATGATTACAGTGAGTTTGATCACTGTCCAGATAAACACTGTGTCAACACAGCTGCAGAAGCATCACCATGTGAAGCTAGTGGGGATAAGGAATCACTGGGACAGGTGACATTATGTTTGCATATTTTTTCATTTAATCATCGGTGGTTGATGATTAAATGTTTGGTCTGTTTCCGTGTTTCCATCACTTACAGCAGAAGCTGCGCCTGCAACTGTGATAGGCTCCGTCTTTCTCTAACTCTGCTCCTGCTGAATATGTTGTTGTCGTCCTCCATGAGGGAATGTCTGTCTGTGGTGCAGGGGACGTCAACAAGGACCTGAAGTGAAGCTGGTATCAGATTAGTGTGTCGCCAGAGCAACAGGAAGAAGATGACTGGGTGACCTGAGCTTACTCTATCGAAGGAGTTTCTTTCGATCTCCCCCCAAATGGTGCCGTCAAACGATGTGATGCGCAGTTTGTCATCAGTCAGAAGCGTTTTTGGAATATAGCTTTTCAGAACCCGTTTCAATCGAGACGTTCGGGACAAGGACAAGTCGTTGGCACACAAAAACCCTGAGGGATGAAAACGACACGGTGGATAATTGTCAGAGGAGCTAGGAGACAAACCAGACTGGATAGAGTTTGATGAAGACCAGCTTGGAGCAGGACACTCACTGACGGACTGCGTCTGAAGTAAAGCCAAGGCCTTTCCACCCGGAGCGGCGCACAGATCCAGAACTGTGTGACTCTCCTGAACATCTAGTGCCAGACAAGGCAACATGGACGCCGCGTCCAGCAGGTAGTAACTCAACAAACCAAACTTGTCAGGTCTTAAGATCACAGGAGAAAAGTGAGATTCAGACAACACATTGTGTTGAGGTCCACTTGATTTTATTTGCGTGCCGATAAATCGGACTGTACAAGACCTTCGCTCACCTTGCAGGCCTGAACCGTGTGATATCTCCTCGTGGAAAAACCAAGCACCTGATATTGGGACTGAGCCGTAGAGGAGAAGGCTGCCGACTACCAGCACCAGGAGTCACTGTAGACGCACTGCTGGAGTCTTCTTCAGGTCTAAACTCAGAGTGGTGATCAGTGGAGGCCGGAAACATCAAGGCTGCAGGAAACAAAAAAGGGAAATTAGCTGTAGAAAAGACAACTAAAAGACCTACCAGAGACACTCCTGTTGGGTTCTGTGTCAGAAACACTTTAAATCAGGGGCTCCCAAACTTTTTCTTGTGAAGGCCACATAACTTTTCCCTTGTCTGGTAGGGGGTTGGAGTCAGTTTGTAACAGAAAAAGTCTGACTATTGCAGGAGAGCCTAAGTGTAAAAATATATTGTTTTCCAGAAAGTACATTCAAATAACACTCTCTGGGTTCTTTACAGAAAAAATCCAGGAAATAACACTATTTATGAAATAAATACCGTATTTTCCGAACTATAAGCCGCAGTTATCTCTGCCGGTTCAGGTTTCCCACAGCGATGCAGCAGCAGCAGCAGCAGCAGCAGCAGCAAGAGCAGCAGCAGCAGCAGCAGCAGAAGGGGGCGGACAGCCAACATTTGAGTCATAACAGGTCAATTGAATATCCCATTTATTATGGTTGAAAAAGAAAACGTTATAAACGCTTAGTCCGGAAAATACGGAATATGAAAAAAAACCTAGATGCTCTCTGGTATTGTTCAGGGGCCCGAACCAAATGTGGAGGTGGACCGGATCCGGCCCGCGGGCCGTAGTTTGGGGACCACTGCTTTAAAGACTTTTAGCACATCTGAAAACGCATCGCAAATTTCCACAACAATCAGGAGGATTCATTGGAGAACAAAAGTCACACTTGATGCTGAATCGAACTCTGTCCTCCATGTTTCTCTTGACCAGAAGTGTCGTCTTCACTTCATGCCACATGGCTGTTTTGCAGTACTTTATTGCCTCACTGTGCATGAAGATGCTCCCACAGCCACCTGCTGCCAGTGCCTGAGTAAGCTCTGCACCACAGCCTGCGTGGTTCTCTATAACACTTCTCAGTAAGAGATTATTATGGAGCTTGTGTTTTGAAGCTGTGTGTAACATCATCGGATGTGGCAGCGAACATTGGACTGAAATGCACACATACACTCTCCATTGCAGATGAAGTCTTTGCATCCCTGACTTTGGAGTTCTTCCACCTCTGGATTATGGGAGAAATGATTGAGCAGGGCTCCGTACTTCCTCTCTGACAGCAGGGCCACTCGGATGGAGGGCCAGAGCGCCCCCAGCTGGGCGCTGTAGGTGGCATCAAAGTGCTGCAGAGCCATTCTGGTGGGGGGCTGCTTGGGTTGTGTGGCAGCCTGTAGGAGAGAGAAGAAGAAACACAATTAGCAATAATTCTGAGTTAACATCATGACCAACTGACAGGTCTTTTTGAATTAATAAAAAAAAGACAAGTTCATAGATATATGTGACTTGGTAATTACATAAAGGATACGGAATTTTATTGAAATATAAAAGGATGTCTTGTATGTATATTTTTTTCAGACAAACTGAACTGGGTGCATTATAACAGCCAGAAGAGAACATATATGCTTTGTGGTTAAGTATTAAAAACTAAATCATTTCCAGTAGCTTATTTTACTTGTTAAATATGTAAGATATTAATTTTCTGATCCACCCTCACTCGCTCGAGCTCCACACAATAGCTGACGAAATAAAAATAAAAAAATTCACCTGACTTTATTTTATACACACATTTTGTACATATAATTCAAGAAATGTTATTATCTTCTCTCCAAAAAACTGTTATGGTTATTATGCCAGTCACATGTTAACTGGTGGATCCGAACCGAGAACCTGTCGCTGTCCAAACTCCGCCCACCCTCAACGTTTCGCGGTGCGAACCCACTGACTCGAACCCCTTAAAAATAAACGTTTTCTCACACACAAAACACTAAAAGCTATTTTGTTTGCCTGTTTTTTTTTACCTACCCATTTTCCTTTCACTCGGTGTCGTTTAGAAGTCAGGGCTCTCAGGTCTTTAAAGCTGCTCAATATCACTCTGGAAGTATCCAGAAACAGCCCCATCACGATGTGCTACAACCTTTTTCATCCGACAGATCCTTTGCACCCTTCTGAAACAGTTCCGCATTTCCTGTTTTCACTAAGGCGGGACTTAGGAAATCTCTGAATGTGATTAGACAAAATAGACGTCGATAAACCATTTCAGCCAATAGAAAACTGCAGATGGAGAGAGCGTTATACTCATTTCCGGCGTGTGACCGACCTCGCGTCCTCGAACAGGGACATCAGTTCAGGCTTTCACTTCAGGTAGCTGACCTGTTTCCTAGTTTCAAACTCGCAGAAATGGTTTTCGAGAGAAAAATGCTCACGTCCGGAGACCCCGACGAAGAGGTACAGTAAACAGACAAATATATGTAAACAGGAGCCAAATTATATTAGTGTACCGGGTTGTGTAACCTAATAGCTCAACGGTGGACCGTATAAGCGAAGGGTGGTCAGCTCTTAAACTAGAACAACTAGAACATAGAAAGACATGTTAATATCGACTGTGGTTAAGCGAAGTCAGGGCAAAGATATCCGAATGTAGATATTAAAGATTTATCTACCAGTGAATTTTAAAATGTCAGTAAGTTCACCTTGAGTTCTTGAATTGGCTTTTATTTCAGTTTAAGCTGACTGCAATTCTTCTTGCCGTTGAATAGGAGGATGCTCCTGCTGAGGAAGAGGAGGAAGAAGAGGAGGAAGAAATGGTGGTAAGTGGCTGTAAATTCTGTCCGTCTCATTTGGACGGAACCAGATGTAAAGATGGAGAATGAAGCAGCTGACTGGCTGCTGAAGAACAGGGACAGAAACACACATGCAGGAGGGAGATGGAGTGTTTTTCCATTCATGTATGCCTTCACACTAAACTTCAACATTTGTTTTCATCAATTCATTACATTCACATTTTCTAGAAACTCTTCGTTCCTTACCACAATTCTCTAGTTTATAGAAGATTCCACATGTGTTCAGCTGCCTAAGCTAAACACATGTTCAGCCTAAAATAACATATTTCATATCACTAAGACCACCTATTACAGCTTTGATTGTAAAAGCTTCATCTGGAAATGGATTGATGATTCTAATACTTTGCTTTGTAAAATCATGTCTGCATGGCACAATTTTACTTTGTTACTGCAGACAATGCTGTAACAAATGTTTCTTAATTGGTTAATCCAAAACTGATCACCATATCAATCATACACTGTATTAATAAGTCCAGCAGAAAGGGTTTTAGCTTTTCACATGCTGATGTATTCTTTTAAATGCAGATGCATCCTTTGCTACAAATTATAAAGGGCTCACTAAAGGAATGCTGTTATTGTATTTCAGGCAACAAAATGTTTTGTTAAAAAAAAGCAATATAATTACATTTATTTGCATCTTTTAATGTATTTCAAATATTTTACAATAAAGGCTTAAATCTGAATAATTGTCAGAATAATTGACAACTAAAATAATCGCTTGCCGCAGCCGTAACGAGACACTGTCTGCTTCTGGCTGAGGGTTAACTTTGGGTCAGAGGGGAAATGATCCTGATTTGCTGCTGCCATTCCGTCTCTGGTTCCTTCCAGGACCCCTTGGAAACGATACGATCCAAATGTGAGCAGACTGAGCACTGTGTGCACCTGAAGGAGCGTCTGGAGGTGTGTGAAGCCAGGGTCAGCTCCAGGTCCAGCACTACAGAGGAGTGCACAGAAGAGCTCTTTGACTTCCTGCACGCACGGGACCACTGTGTAAGTTTGAACTATAGAGAAGTTTGGAGAGACTGAGCTTTACTAGCAGAGCTGCTAGTCACATCTGTTTGTGTTCAAATCTATCACTAGAAAATATTTTATTCTACTTTTTTTTAGTTTTCATTTTTACATCGAACAAATTAAAATATAAATTTTTGCTCACAAGAGTGTGTATGTATGAATAAAGTGTCACTTGACAAAAATAAAGCTCTTACTTCTGCTTTTGCAATTAAAAGGTAAACACATTCAGAATGTCAAATATGATGAGAATGAATTGGAAACTAAAAAAACTGATCTCAGTTCAGCCAGAGTTCAAGTCCAAAAGATTATTTCTTTTCCTTTTAAATTCAAACACTGCAATGAAATAACTTTGGTTAAAATTAAACTCATATTATACACACAAAGTCCTTCAGTACATTTATTGGTTGAGAAGAGAAGCTCTGGTCTCTAATCCTCTGAAGATGCTGAAGCTGATTTTGATTGATTGTGTTACAGTAAAGAATCTAATCGCGTTTCTCTGCTTTCAGGTTGCACACAAGTTGTTCCACAATGTGAAATGACCGACCCCCCCCCCCCTCCAACCCCCCTCACGCAGTGCAGCTGTAGGATCCTGATCAACTAAGCGGCCACCATGATAATCATGTTCCCCTAATCATGTTAGACTTGATGCATGTCCTCTGTAATCATGTGCTCTTAATACCATTGTTATTGATCAACACTGTTGCTCCCACGCCTGTTGCTGCAGTGTTAGAAATCAGTCCAGAGTTAAGATGGCGCTCCAGGATGAAACGTTTACCTCAGGGTTTGGCCTTGGAATCACTGTTCCGACTCAGAAATAAATATTTTCCTCTTATCCCTGGTTCCTCGTCAGTCTGTCTGAACGTGTCATTCTTTGTTATTCCTGGCAATAAATAAGTTCATATGAAATTACATTTTTGATTTCAAAGAACTTCTAATGATGCTAGAGATCAACCCCCTTAAATCTTTAACTCCAATTTGAGGATTTCGGCAAAGGCAAAACCGCCTAATCACATGACAGATCATTAATTTTAAGCCTTGGAGACTGAGGTCAACATGCAAAATCCAACATCTGCATCACATTGTTTTAAAAATGGTACACTTGTCTGGTTTCAGACAGTTCTTCCACATTAATCTGAACAAATCCACCCATTTGTGTCGTTTCAAACATGCTAAACCCATAGGGGGCAGCGTAGCACAAAGCTAAGACCTATGACCAAATCAAATCGCTTCAAAACAACCACAACTTCCTGTTAGGAATTAAACATGGTGCCAGGAGGTTCCTTTGTGTGGACATACTTTTTGAGTAATAATGCAGTCAATAAAACAAGTGAATCTCTATTAAAGAAAGTATATGGATATATTAGTGCCTGTAATGCACAAGACTCAAATCTACATTTTTGTTAGTTTTTCTAATTTTTAGTGATAAACAGTTTTCATGTGGATGAAAGGCCCAAATGCATAAGAATTTATTAATTTTTCCAGAATTTCTGTTACATGTGGACCAGGCACCTTGTTTTGCTTTGTTGCTGAAAATTTGCTATATATAAAATTACCTTTACACCTTAATTTTTCTCTATACAACAACCCACAATAATGATGTGAAGTTACTTGTATACAACTACATATATAAGTCTATTTGTCTTTTGGCTAACTCCAGGCTGGTCAGCCCTTCATAAATGGCCGGCTGATTAGGGCGGCACCAATCAATCCAAAACACATGAAGTGTTTTCAGAGGTGTGTGTCTGAGCCAGTCCTGCCAGTCAGCTGAATTTACTGAAAGGTCAACCCAAACCAAGCTGGAGAAATGTTAGAAGATTAGTGGAAACACGATTCACTTCATGCGAAAGTCTGAAGACTTGTTTACAATTTTTGTTAATATAAAAATTGTGTTTTCAGGGAAAATGACAGTCATTTTGCAGTAAAAGGGTAACTAAATGTGGCAAAAGTGACACCAGATTCAGTGACTTTGCTGTTCACATCATCTTTGATTCATAAAGTTTTTTTCCCCAGAATTCTTAAACTTTTCCTTTTTCTGAATTGCCTTAGATTTTACATAAATCCCGTGAAACTGTTGAGTCACTTTAGTTCAGATTTTAAGCTACTCAAATAATCACCATAAAGCCAAAGTTGTAAATCCAGTTATTTCTGGCTGCCACACACATGACTCAGCATTTTCATAAACTCTGACATACTCAATTATTTCTCATTTATGTCGACGAGACTTTGTTAGTAGGGCTAAAGGTTTATTTAAATACAAACCACAATAAATTACAAATCATGCCATGATTTAAAAATAAAAAAAAGTAAAAAAATATAAACTGCATGTTGCAGAAATGAGCTGCAGGTGGCAGTGGAACTCAGCCAGTGAGTAAAGTAAAATTCACATTGTGTTAAAGTCATGCACATGGTGCATAGTGGCTCAGGAGATGCAGATGCTTCTCAAGCATTTTCTTTATTGTAGAAATCATCCATGGAGGCCTGCAGGGAAAACCCACTCAATCAGTTCTGAACACAAAAACATCACAATACTCACTTTCTGGAAACTTTGTGACACTGAAGATGAAATCTTTTAGTCAAGACCAAACTCTGAGACAGGGAGAGCTTCGCACTCACCTGCATGAGCAGCCTCTCCTTCCTCAGCTTCTTGTAAAAGAGGAGAACATCTGGATCCGCCCGGACAACATGGGGGTCAAAGTCCATGACCCTGAGGCCCTCCAAGCTTCGAGCTCGAGACAAGGCCACGTAGGCCTGGCCGCTCTCAAACACCCGAGCCAGGGAGATCTCCACACAGTCCAGAGTCATTCCCTTCACAAGAAACGCAGACAAGGAATAAACTGGCTGTTCAATATGAGCAACACACTCAGCAGGAGGAACAACGAGAGGGCAGCACTTTGATATCTAATGAATCTGAAGCCGTTTTCTAGTTGAGACTCAAATCAAGATAAACAGCTTGAATTTGCGCTTGTCGTTTTAAAACATTTTCTGAAACTCCACCTTCAGGAAGTTAACCTTGCTAACTCCTTAAGGTTTTCTCCAGCTTTGCTCTGATTTGCACTGGGTTGGACCTTACCAGGCATTTTGTAGTTTAATGGTTGCTATAGAGATTAAATGGTTTCTCAAACATGCATGAAAGAATCAAAATAACACTCCAACCCCCCCCCCCCCAAGACAGAATAACATAACATGATGTAAAGCTCAAAAGGTTGACTTTACATAACACTGCCCCTTTAAGCACTACGTTCCAGCGCTTAAAGGGGGAGCTGTGGTGAACAACTAACTGACCACTTCATTTGTTCAGTTTAAAGTTCCAGACACTTAGACACTTGTGTGTCTGACAAAAATAAATGCATTTCTACCACAGCTTAATGTTGATGTGAGGAGCAGCCGTATCGAGACCCAAAGTCGGCCTTACAAGATCTAACAGGGAGTAGTTGGAGTTGTTCCCTGTAGGAAATCAAAATTTTCTGATTGTGAAATTAGAATTTCCCAGTTCTGGCTACAACTGGAATACAGGCCAAGTCTCCTGGTGCAGAAGCTGCCATCACTCTCCCCTCATGCTCAGTTTTACTGCAACTATTGGATTTATACCATCTTAAATACAAAGTAGAAAACAAAAAGGTCATTTACATTCTGTTAGTGAATTGTGTTATATCTGCAGACACCTGTGCTGTAGACCACCTCTGCTCCCAGTGCTCACAACCAGTGATCCCAATCATCCAGAGGGCCTCTTCCTCCATTCTCCAGCCAATTATTGGGGTCAGGATGTAGGCAGTAGCAGCAGTGGCTGCAGGGTGAAACACTCATTTCCTTTCCAAATATATTTGTTGCCACCAATATAACCTCTCCCACTCACCCCTCTCCCAACCAGCAACAGGATATAGAAACACTTGGCAGGAGCACAGTTGGGTTGCATTTACTGAAGAGCAACAGGAAATCAAGAGAAAAGGAACGTGGCCATGTCTCTAATAGTGTGCTCTGAAAAAAAAGTGGTTTAGTGGAAACCAGTCAGGAACCAACATGAGTCCCCTGAAACTAGTTATCAATAGCTGGAGTAAAGACACAGACAGCACTGATCCAGGGCAGAGTGGTGGGATAAACAAGCCCTCCAACCACAAGAGTCATAAAAGATTCAGAGAATCATTTTCAGTCGTCCTTCTCTGTTGATGAGGACGGGACAAAGAGTTACAAGTCGACCTGCAGAGTTCCAAGGCAAACTTATTCTGTCAGGAGTTGAGTCTCCTGCTGAACTATAGATAAAAAAAATATCACTGAATTCAAGTAAAATCCAAATTTCCTGCCACTCCTAGTGAAAGTTGCACTTCAGCATCAGTGTGAAAGTCACAGCCCATCATCTGTCACTACAAAACCAACATTTCACCATGACACAGGCAGCTGTGTCTATTTTCTACTCGGTAAACTAGAAAGAAAAAAACTAACTTACATGTAATATTTCATCAAACTACAGGAGCTTGTTCTAAGTCAATTCCTTTATATTGATTTGTCAAAAGTACTAGTTCAACTTCCAGATCGTATTATAAGAAGACATTTTTACCATAAGTAAAAATAATTTGCCAGTGGAACTGGTACTTTATCAATGTTAAAGAATTATTTACTTAAAAAATATTTTTTTAAAAGGTTTTTATAAATTGATGAAAAGTTACTTACCGGAAGTGAAGAAAAAACTAAGAAATATATCTTAGTTTCTTCTTCACTTCAGTAGAAACTAGATAACTACTTGGTCAGACTTGTGTTTTTGCAGTGCAGATGCTGGACTCACCTGGCTCTTGTGGATGGATACGGCCCAGGCCAGTTTCAGCGGTAGCTGCTGTCGGCTCAAACTGATCCCACCGGCGGATTTAAACACCCAGCGCTCTGGCTTCAGCACCTCTGTGACGCCACACAGGAAGCGCACAAGTGGGAATCCTGACAACAAACGAGGGAGGAGATCAGTGGATCAGGGAAAGGTTTTCTCTGTTAGCACAACATGGAGTCGTTGACAGGCAGCTGTTTGCTTCATGTACACACTTTACAACAATCCCTCATACAGAGCATGCATGAAGCGACAGTGGGGAGGAAGAACTCTCCTTTTAACAGGAAGAAACCTCCAGCAGAACCAGAACCTGCCTCAGTATGAGCTGCCATCAGCCACGACCAACTGGAGGTTCAAGAAGTGCGAGCAGAAGGAACAAGAAGAGACTGATGAACTGAGGTAGAATTATTTTTGATGCTCATGAAAGTAAAAACCACCTCAGAATCTTCACTTTCTCCTCCCCTCTTTATCTACATTTTAAAATCACACTGTCAAATCACTTTGGATCCAATATTTAGTTTTTTTAATCTGGTGTTCCTGGACCAGGTTCTGTCTGAACGTTACAAACAAAAGGTCAGAACAATTATAAAAGCTGGTAAAAAATGACATTCTGAAGTTTATTTTGTTCTAAGTTAAGCAGGTTCAGCTGATCTCCTGGAGCTGGAACGTTGCTGAATGGAGCCACTACTGTTACATAGCGATGAGCCAACTCACTGTCATCACTGTGGCATCCTGAACACTTTTGTTCTCCCACTGAAAGAACAAAAGCTCATTTTTATTTGGTTTTAATTCACTGAAAATACGAGGAGCTTTTCTGTCACACAGACAAGTGGGGGGGAGAAAAAAAACCCAAACAAACTTGACTTTAATTCAAACATTGAGCTCCTGTTCAAGTATTGTGCCAACAGAAGAAAAAAAAAGCAAACAGATCCCAACCTTGTTTTCCGGAGTCGAATGAGGCCACCACTCCCCTGGCGCCGTTCACCAGACCTCGAGCTACATCCAGGTTTTTGGTCAGCATGACCTTTTGGGATGCAAAAAAGTTTTAAAAAGTGGTTTTATTCAAACAGAGTCGATCTCAGCAGGAGACATTGAGTTAAGTCTACCTGGGCTCCCACTTTCAGCTGGATCAGCCTGCTGACTGGGCTGTGAGCATCCATGGTCCTCACCAGCTCTGGGTCGCTGTCTAGAGCCTCAAATGCCCGCAACGACCCTGCAGGACGATGAGAAACACTTCGGTTACAGTAGGTCACTGACAGAAAATAAAATAATAAAATACTGAACCCCCCCACCCCCGGCTATCTTATTAAAAAGGTTTTTGATGAAATCGTGTCTTACAAAATGAAAGAGACCAGAACTAGGTGTGGGCAACACAAGCTTAAATTGTCATCACATCATTCCGTTGTAGTAACCCGGGTTACAACAACCCATATTACTATTTTAGCTAATCATATGGTTGTGACTGCTTGGCACAGCATTCATAACATCATAAGCAAAAATACTGTTATTACAAAAGATCATTATTTGAAATGCGCTTCTTCAAGAAGTAATTTGTATCACCAAACTGCACATAGCAACTGCATTTAATTATATTTTTTTAATTTTCTGATTAATACTGTAAAGTGGCACAGTGGAGAAAATTTCCAATAATTATCGGTTTTGTTCTCCCCCATTTAGAAAACACCTGGAGGAACTTCGCATCAGAGCTACTTCTCAGTGCAACGCCGGTAAAGACGTTGTTTAAGGGGTTAAAGGAGGAGCAATCAGACCTGGCAGCTGCTGGAGTTTGCTCTGATTGGTGAGCTCCACGTCGTCCTTGTGCGTACAGAGCCTGGTGGCCAGAACCCCGTCCCGCTCGATCCGATGGTAGGCGCTCTGCAGCAGCGTAGCTGTGACTTCCTCAGACACCCTGAGTTATTGTGACACATAACATTTCCTTCAGGAAAAGCTCAAACTCATACCGGAGATGGAGCTGCTGTATGTGTAACATTTATAACTTGGAGGAGAGGAAAAAAAAAGAAACTAAAATACATTCACCAATTCTAATTCTAGCAGGAGAAGCGCGATCTGTGTTGTTTCATGTTTTGAAACTATATAAATCCAACATGAAACTTACAAGAAATGAAGAAAACATTCCACAGTCATTACCCGTTAAAGCGAACATGACAAGCAACGCTAAGAGACACATCACACCTCATCCTGTCACAGCTTGTCGATCTCCATGTGGGAATAAAAGCTGTAGGACTTTGTCACTCATTGACAGGGCTTCTGCATATTTCACCAACTTAAATGTATGAATGGAATTTAAGACCCGTATCACCACAGAAATTTACTGAAGAAAAGTGCATATTATGTCATGTTCTCTACAGCCTTAACCCCCATAGTGCCAAACTTTTTGGAACAGAATGTGCTTAGCCTCTTATGGGTTGGCAACAGAAATGCACCCAAGGCAAAGACAAACGTCCTCCAGCCAACTGCAGATGAATTTGCCATGATTGGTGCAAAAAAAAAAAAAAAAAAAAAGTTAGTAAGGGTATATTAGCAGCTAATTACCAGTAGCCTCAGTCACAGAACACAATGAACATGTCTGAACACGATTCAAAGATTTACCTGAAGTAGAAATTCCCATGAGAAACAAAAAAACAGACATGTAGAATTTAAGTCCTTTGATTAAGACATGCAAGGACAAATTATTTTAAAAAAATGAATTCAAGACATTTTAAGATCGTAATTTTAGATATGCAAATTTAAGACTTTAAAGGGGCAGCATTATGCATTTAGATGGATAGATAGATAAAACACAGCTATCACAAAGATGACTAATTAAATTTGACCTCTGTCTCTTTTAAAACTCCTGCGAGGCGAAAGCTTGGAAACTGCAGCTCAGAGGAGGAGCTGCGTCTTGAAGGCGGGGCTAAGTCAAACCAGGTGTTGTTCACAGCTGAATGGTTGCCATGGGAGATTAAAAAATGTCTCAAAAAGCCATGACATGTATTATGTAAAGCAGCAGCATCACAATGAATTCGTGTGAGATTGGCTCAGATTGGGTCAGACGGGTATAATGGAGAGCCAACAGTGAGGTAGGTTTACCTGCCCACCCTCACTGCCTGCAGGAGGGAGATGAAGTTCTGGTCGGTTTGCCTCCTCACTTCTGTTAGCTCCATGTTGACCTGGATGACCTTCCGCCAACTCCTGGCCTGAAAGTTCACAGATCAGAAGGTTTTCCGTAAATTTCTATAATGATTCCGAGAAAATGTACAAAGAGAAGGAAGATGTTGACTAAAGAACATTGTTTGTATTATGAATAAACACAGACAGCAGCAATAACTCACATGCACTCGGACCAGCCTTAGCATATGCATCTGTATACCAGGAAAAACCAATATAGAGGGTCCTAATCTAGTTAACATGTAGCTTTATCTCCAGTAATGAAAATAAGATCCAGTGTAGGTCAGCAGGACTCCTGCAAAGCTTCATCAGTTGAGTAAAGAAATGCTGCAGAAGGCCAACCTGGAAGCAGAAGCTGGCCTTTTCCTTTCCTTTAGAAACTGGAGGTAGCTGGAGGAAATCTCCACAGACGATGAGCTGGATGCCTCCAAACGGCTGAGTGGATCTCCTGACCGACCTGACAAGAGACGCAGCGAGTTTCAGTTCTACAGTGCTGGGTCAGACCTTAACTAAAGCAACTTTACAGAAAGGCTCCCCCATCAGTCAGGAGTGACTGTTCCGTTGTAATTTTAAGCTTTGCCGTTCACGTTTTGATAACAGTTGGAGTTAATTTTAAGGACATCAGTTAAACCATTGAAGAAAAAAAAGCAACGTCTTTTAAAACTGAGTTCTCCACTAAGCTCAATTCATTCAGGTTTCCTCCACAAGCAGGACTGTGCAGGCTGCTGGAGCTCTATGTGTCATAAGACTTTCCCTGTACACCAAATTCAGAAAACTGTGTGGGAGCAGAGCTACACAGAGAAAAGCTGAAACACTAACAGTTCAGTTTTAAAACTGTCAAAGAAGACATAAATTCTGATATATAGTCAAGGTCTGGTAATCAAACACAGAACAGCTGCATCGAGGACAGTAACCTCAGCATGTGCTGTACTGGCCCTTCTGTTCAGCCACAAAGCAGTTTATAGTGATTTAAAAAAAAAAAAAAAAGATTCCACTGCTTAGTCAAAAACGCACCACAAATTTCTTAAATTTTATTTGACAGCTGAGTTTAAAAGTCCAGTTTGTTGCCATGCTCTCTGGGTCAATAATTACACATGGACTTTCTCAAAGTTTGGTTAGAAAAAATAAGTTATATTTTTAAACCAGTTAATTTATTTTAGGTTCTCCATCTACTGTCTGTAGTAAACACACCTACCCTAAACCCAATGAGATTTGAATCCAGGAACCTTTGTTTGTGACTGTGCAGTAATTTAGACTGTTTGGAGAACTCCTAATTATTAAACAGCACAGCTGTACATCATCTGCATAAAAGCAAGTTATTACTGTCTTCATCAATCGGATATGAGAAGAATAAAGCATTTGATTCAGAGAATGTTGTAGACATGGCAAAGATATTATGAAATGTGTCCAAGTGTGTGAAAATATATAGCTAAAAAAATGGGTTCAAAAACCCTTTATTGCTCTGAAAACTTTTGATCCAATACATGAAGAGGAATCCATACATTAGCTCAGCAGGATCTGGCACACTGAGGTTTATATGAACACTTGTCTGCTAGGATCAAAGGTGTCAAAAGCTACAAACGGTACAAAAACTGTACATTCACCAGTACCAACATGATGCCACTAGACACTTTAAGTATGTTAAATATATTTTAAGAAAAACGGGACTAGTATTCATCAAAAAGTGTGTGTTGTTCTGGGAAAGAAGAATCACTTAGTGGGTCAGAAACATAACCCTTAATGTCTGAAGAAGAAAAAAAGGTCTGTAAGTCAATAGTTGGGCTGAGGGCAAAATAGCTCTAGACTAAAACAAAAAACTAGCCAATTTAAACAAAGCACACACATTTTGGCCAATAACCTGATGTAGTTGTGCTACATAGTCTTTGTTTAGATCATGTAACAGCACTTTAATCTACAATGCCATTTACATACATTGATTTCTATCATTTTAATGAGGAATTGGCTTGGGAGTTGCATAAACATAAATGACATTCCCAGATCAAACTCATCATTACTCTAAAAATGGAGTCAGCTGATATTGTCACACTCCTGAGCCCCACCTGGCTACGGACTCCAGCTTGTCAAAGAACTGGGCCTCCACCATGGAGACCTCATCAATGATGAGGTGGCGACAGCTGGTCCAGTGCTGCAGCACAGCGGGCCGCTGGGCCAGCGCCACACACTGATCCAAGGGGGCGGAGCCTGAGCCAATACCTGGAATAAAGCAAGCAGATGAGCAAAGATCAGTTAATGATACATAAAGCAGGTCTTAGGTGAAACCCAGATTAGTTCTTCTTCCGGGCCTGAGTAAACATCAGCATGGACACGCTGAGGTGACAAAACCCAGTTAGAATTAGACAGGAAGAGGAAGCATTCTGACAGTTTATTAGACCAAAAGGAAGAGGAATCATGGAGAAACCTCATTTTAACAGAGCAGTGTCTCTACTCAAAATTTGAAAATTGTTCTATTACTATCACTTTCCACCAAGACCCTGAATGCATCGTTTTAACAAAACGTGTGCACAGCTCAAGCCGTTAGACGTAATTTCATTTAAAGATGAAAATTGTTTCCTCTGACCAGCGAAGCTGTGCAGTGTTGTTCCTCCAATGTGACACGCAGCCACTCCTGTGCTGGCCGTAGCAAAGGTGCTCTTAGGGGGGAGAGAACCCAGGATTCTCTTCAGCAGGAAGGATTTCCCCGTACCTGGAGAGAAAACCAATACAAATAAACAGATATAGATCTTAAGGCGTCAAAGAGCGATTCAGCAGAGCGTTAGAGAAGACGTTCAGGAAAGATTGTACATTTTACCAGCACTTCCAGTGAAGAAGACGTTCTTGCCACTCAACACCGCACTGAGAACAGCAGCCTGCTCTCTGCTGAGCTTCCGGGTCGGGAGAGACAGGATGGCTCTCTTACTGGGGTTTCCCTTCACCTGTAATCACCACCAAAACGTCTGATGAGTTTCTGAAGCCCACATGGCGTTACAGAAATCAGAGCGCTGCGAGATCGAATTAGGAAGCAGAGTAAGTGGACTTTAATAATGCAAGAGCTTCTGCTAATGATTCCCTGAAGGGAAATTTTTAAAAAAAAGGATTTATAGTCTGAACTACTGACAGTTTGTCAGCTACAAACTTATGAATTTAATTAGGATTTAATGTGATCAGCAGGAAGAAGAGCAAAGTTCTGAAAGAAAAGTGCAGTGATTCACTAAATTAGAAGATGCCTTTAATTTGTCAGATTAAAATGGAGCTTTTGAAAACTGACAACCTTCACTTTTCATTAAGGCTACATTTCTGCATTAAAACATTTTTTTATTGTTCTGATGTAATATTAAAATTTTAAATGTCACATTTTCATTAACTATAAGCAGAAAACAATAATTTACATAACATTCAAGCATCTATCGAGGTGTAATATCTTTTAGTTATTAAGAAAGTTCCTGTAGTAAATGGGCTTTTCATGTATGCTGAATTGTTCTGAAGATTTTAGTCCCAACTCAAACTGGGCAGAAAGCTTCTGTCAAGAAATTAAAGTCTTTCCACAGACTAAGTGGATTTAGTTCTGGACTTTGACTGGGCCATTTTCAGGTGTATATATGTCAAGCTACACTTCATTTTGACTCTTATATGTTAATTTGCTGCTGGACAGGGATCTGCATCCCTTTCAAGTCTTTGTCAACATCTAATAGGATTTCTAAATTTGTACATTTTAATTTATATTAACCCTTTTTTTCTTTAAAATACCAGAATCGGCACATAGTTTTAGATTGTATTTTCTTCTTCACAAATTCAATCAGATGTTAGATTATGATGATTAAACAGCATTCAGTTGCCTTTCTACCCTTACTAGAGTAAAGTAGAACTATTAACTTCTACTTTTATAAAAGCATATTCCAGTAATGTTACTCTCATGAAAGCACATTTTGGACCAGTTTACCAGAGTGTGGTGTCCAGTAACTCACCGGGCTGCCGCTGGCATCACTTCGGGGCCGTTTGACCTGCTGACCTGTCCCCGCAGCTGAGCCCTTGTTAGTGCGGTCGGTCAGCAGCTCATTGACCTTCTGGACGTCTTTCTGCTGCAGGGGGCTGATGGCCTGGAAGCTGCGGGGCAGGCCGGCCTTCAGCTTCTCTCGGTCGGTCAGCGGCTTGCCGCTCCGCCAGACCTGGTGCTTGATGCTCAGTGTTTTCAGGAACAGCTTCAGGCGGTCAGGGGGACAGTTGGACAGGAGAACCTGGGTGTTTTCGGGCAGCAGCTTCACGGTGCATTTCCCATCGCTGGCGAACTGGGTGAAGAGCCTGAAGTCTTTGAGGAGGAACGTGTGGGATCGTTTCCCGTCGTGGACCCGCAGGAGCAGCTCCTGGAACTCGTTGCGGCCCAGGATCACGGAGGCCGGGCGGATGATCTGCCTCCGGCCGGCCTGGCCGCAGCTGTCCAGCCTCTCCACCGCCACGCAGCACTGCAGCTGGGCGCCGTCCTCACCGGCCAGCATGGCAGAAACAGGCTGACAAAACCCAGCTCACATTAACTCTGATGAAGTGAGGGAAACTGAGATCTGAAACTCACTGTAGCGACGCAGAACTCAGTAAAAACAAGTCATGTTTCCTAAAACCTGAACGTGGTTAGATGATGAAGCGGAAGCACTTTAAGTAGCTGTTACCTCTGGTTTATAACAGATCTATCGAGCTTCGTGTACAGCGAGCAACAGCAACACATTTTAAAATTGAAGGCAGTGAAATCAGCCAATCACATGCCGACTTCTCCGACCAACCATATCAGGGAGGTTTAAAACTCCAACCAATGAGAGATGAGATGAAACGCCCCCTATTGCAGAAACTACCAATCACTGGCTGTGTGAGCAGTGACGTTTTTTAAACGGTTTTTTCTTTTACTTTATTTAAACAAAGTAAATAAGTAAGGCAATAACAACAATGCAACTCTGAGGGCATAGTAGCAGATTTAGAAATGGAAATACTAATATTGATAAAGAAAAAAAATAAATAATAAACTAAAATAGCAACAAATGGATTCATATGTTAGGATTAAAATACATCGGTGGGCAATTCCAGTAATAATTCAGTCGAGTATTCATACGATTCAATACATTTCAGAGATTTCAAATGTAACTGGGATACAAATTTTAAAAACTGGGGATAATCTCAGTACTCTGTTTATGAATAAAGAATTTTTCCAAACAAAACATTAGGTTACAACAGAGTTCTATTGTTATGTTTTTCAATAACACTCCAGGTTACCATTTCTCTAGAAATAGATTCAGGAAATGCAATTTTCGATTTGATCCACCTTTCTAAGCAATTCCAAAAATATTTTGGTTTGATTGCATTCATAGAAGTAGAAGACATGATGGTCTATCGTTTCTATGTCGCTTTCACAGAAGGAGCATTTATCAATATTAAAGCGATTTAGCTCTTTTGAGGGGTAAATCGCATTTAAAACCTTAAGGTGTGTTTCTTTAGCTTTTGGCTGTAGGAGTTTTAAATAATGAGTTCTTAACCTTTCAATTATTTTTTTTCCAAATGTGCAAATAATGTTATTTTTATTTATTTTCCCAGGAAATAAAGTTTTGTTTAGACAGCTTCTAATTGTGTGGTTATTCAATTTTTGGTCAGTGAATGATATTCTATTAATAGATAAATTGTGGGGTCATTGGATGATATGTTATTATGTTATTTGTTTTTATTATGTCTTTATTATGTATTTATTATGTTATGATATGTTATTAGATTTCTAATCTGATTAGTAAATTGTTTTGGTAAAACATTATTTAATTTGGTAAATTCAGCTTTTGGGGGAAAGAATTGATATTGTGCATAATTGTTTGCAATTTAACATGTAACCATTAGCATCCCTTAGGTGTACAATAGACCAAATGTTCTTTTTATAAGAAATGGGAGCCCAGAAATAATAAAAAAAGTTGTAACTGAGGAGCTGCTTTGTCACATCTATTTAAATGTAATTCTGCACTGCAGTACATCCATCCATTTTGTGTACACCCTGGTCCTTATTGGGGTCAGGAAGTGCATGGTGACCCCAATGGGTTCTGGGCGAGAGACGGGGTCACCCTGGACAGGTCACAAGTCTGTCACAGGGCAACACAGAGTCAGACAGGACAAACAACGGTGCACACACACTAGGGACAATTTAGAGAGACCAATTATTTTGGACCATGTTTTTGGACTGTGGGAGGAAACTGGAATACCCAGAGAGAACCCATGCATGCACAGGGAGAACATGCAAACCATGCAGAAAGACACCGGGCAGGGAATCAAACCCAGAACCTTCTTGCTGCAAGGCAACAGCTCTACCAACGGTACCACTGTGCAGCCCACTGCAGTACATTTAAGACAACAATTTTTGTATGGAATTAAAAAGATGCATATTATTTTTAATTGACTTATTTGTGTATGACTTCATTTCACTTTTGTTTTACTTTATTTAATTTATTAAAACCTGCAACAGAAATACAGAGTCAAGGGAGTCAGTCAAATCTGCTCTGACTAACAGTGGATCTGGCTTCCTTTTATAGGTTCTGGTCAGAGAAGAAAGACTTGATTGGACAATAGGTGTGAATCCCTGATTGTTATTGTCTATTGTTAAGGATAGGGTTTTTTCTTTGATGCTAAAGAAGGCACATAAGTCCTGAGTTGGGGAAGTAACACTTAGTCTCCAGGATCACGGACATCTGCTGTCATATGTCACTGTGGAAGTCGATAGGAGAGCAGCTTGATCCATCTCATGATAACATCATGCAGACACATGATCTCATCATCAGACACAATCTAAAGCACAAAAGGGGTGAGGAGCACATTATAAAATTGTCCATTACACTCTCCATTAACCTGATAAATGGCAGACTAGCAGGGCCTGGACTAATTATTAGGAGGCCCAGACAGTGATGAAGACTAGCATGTGGATGTATTATCCTCTACATGTGAATGGAAATGGTTATGGGGATGTACTGCCGATCTGACATTTGTGCTTTTATGTATTTTTTGGTTTTTATGTATTTATTTATGCTTACTGTCCTTTTTGATTAGCCTGTGTTGTTATATTGCAGTTTTGCCCCTTCTTCCAAGACAAATCTCTTCTATGGGAGACTAATAAAATAAAATGATCTTTTCTTATCTTATCTTATCTTATCTTATCTTATCTTATCTTATCTTATCTTATCTTATCTTATCTTATCTTATCTTATCTTAAAGGAAAATAAATCAGAATGAAAGTAACAGAGCAACTCCAACATACTGCCACCATTACAGACAGTGAATGAATAAACATGCGGTTCTCCAGAGACATGTATGATGTTGGGAACTGATGTTGGAGGGAAACTCCTGCTTCATAATCTCTGAATTGTTGAAGTGCTACAAGCAACTTGATCCAACACACAGCACAACATTCTTGTCTTACTTTAGCCAAATTTACATGGAAGTGTCAGGCGCATTAGTAAAGAGTTTGACAAGAGTCTGGTGCTGCGTAAGTCAGAGACTGATCCACTAATGACTCACCTGCTCCGTCTCCTGAGTCGAAGAGTTTCTGCCTGATTCTCAAGCGGTCTGCTATGAATTGAAATGTAGCCACTATGACCTTACTGGAGGCTAAATGTTAATTAGTGGTTTTCATTTCACATCTTAAGTCTCAACGGTGAAATTTTGTGGGTATCCAGAATGTGCTCACTGGAACAACAGTGGCTTTTTATGCATGCAGATAAATCCATTATTCTATTAGATTATTCATGAAGATGGCCATGAAATTTAACCCGTTCTGCACCAGACCTTGTTCACATTATCATTTAATGTGGGCTCTGATGAGTGGATGTTTTTGAGCTGGATGTACTGATGGTACATTTATAGTAAACACTGGCCTCTGATCCAGCCCCAGACAGCTGTCTGTTGTGCTACCAGACATCACGGGGCTTTCTGTGTTTTAATTATGTTTTTCATTTAAACAGAGAGCAAAATGCAACATTGCTTGCTTTTAAAGCAGCAGATGAAAATGTGATGTGTTTTAATATCCATTAAATATGCTCATTTGAGAGCTTTAAGTAATACATTCACCATGTTCTTTTTAGGTGCGTTTGGAGCTCACAGAACAACTTTTATTCAGCGCCACTAGACGCATTAAAGCCCATTTTCATTAAAGGTGGATGTCGTGGCTATGACTAGTTTTCATAAGGAAATACGTTGTTTGCAATTTCAGCCTGGCCTTTAACATCCACCAAGTGATGAAAATAGGCGTCTCTCATCAATCCCTGTAATGCAGATTTATGGAAAAGATTTTGATCTCACATTAGGAGCCAAATAAAAATGCCTCACAAGATAAACGTGTCTGTTTATATTGAGCATTGTAAAAAGCAGATATTGTTCTGCAGACATAATCTCTCCCCCAGGCAAGATCTAAACATCATGTAGTCATTTCTTTTGTTTTCCTGTCCTGTTTTTCTGCAGGATAATGCATCACCCATGTAGTCATTATTTATGAAACCTGTTGGAGAGGAAGAGATGGCCAGAGGGTGAAGCATGAAACTTTACTGATTATGAAGAAACACAGCTTTTAAAATAGCCAAACAAGGCACTGGTGTTGGATTAGCTGAATTTGAATGTTGTTTCTGGCAGACCAACAGTAATAGGTAAGAAATAACTATTAGGTAATTTAACACGCAGCAATTTATGTTTTATGTTTGACTGTAAAAACACAAGGTAAATAATTTAAAGATGCTTTGACAGAGCTAAATTAGTCTCTTTGTAAACATGTATTCCTTT
>CAEGAF010001331.1:0-74855 GCA_903067075.1 Micropoecilia bifurca
CTAACAGGAAGTTTTCATTCAGTAACTCAGGATTGTTTATTGTAATGGATCCTGTTTTTGCCTTTGAATGTTAAGTTTTATTTTGGTAATGTTGAGAGGTTTTATTTTGGCTCTTTGCATTATTTAGCCTCTTCAGAGCCTCATATATTATCAGTCTGTTAAAGATAGTATTATTGATAGCTGTACAATTTGCACAATGCCTGTTTTGTTTAGTTTTCTTCTTGGGAAAGTTATTAAAAACAATTTTTTGTCTAAATTAAGGGGAATTCATGGTTCCTTTTTCTACATAATGTAACAGTAGTGTTTATGATAAAAAAAAAAAAAAAAAAAAATTATGTGATTGATGTCGGGTATCGGAATCGGCGATCGGCCCTCAGGGGTGATCGGTATCGGGAGAAAAGAACCTGATCGGCACATCCCTAGTGCGTATAGTTATTCTGGAAAAAGACTCTCCTCTGGAAAAAAAACAACAAAAAATCTTCATCTCACAATCAACACCATTATGATACTCAGATCTCTCAGGATTACCCAAAGGAACCATTTAGGTATTTATATTTCATAACTGTATGACAAAGTTGATCTGTTGCCGTGATTATTGCTCCTTTGCATGCATCTGTGGGATGAAAACATTTTCAAACTGTAGCCTCAGTAAATGCCCATTAAAGTTGATTACAACTACATGTCATCATTCATGCTCATCAAATCACTTCATGCTCCCACTCTACTTTCCTACTGGATATTATCCATATGCAGTTTTATTGAATCGTAGTGGGGAAATTCAGGTGTACCAGCATTAGCTAAATGTAAATGGAAACATGCACATTCAAATTAAGGTAACAAAAAGAATATAAGATAAAAAATAAACAGAAAAATAAGTATAATACAGTAAGACCATACATCAGCTCTTTGAAAGTCATACAAATGTTTCATTTTCAAGCAGCTGTGTTTCTGTCCAAGTGAATAATTTGCTTAGAAGGATTCAGAATAGAGCTTTCTCTACACCTCTTCTCTTGCGCCAGTAAGTCTGCAGTACCCATGTCTGGCCAGTAGATGGTGGGCCTAATTCAGGTTTCCCTGGGTTCCGGTCACTGAACGTTGCTTGCTCACCCATGACTTGTGAAAGTGCTTTGGGGTAAGCCTCCCCAACCTATCATTCTGCACCCCCTCCCTGAGCCATAATCCCCTCGTCCCCAACATGCACCCCCCACACCCGCTGCACCCCTCTGAGCACCCCTTCCATCTTTGCCATCTCCCCCATTCTCCCCCCTTCCCTTTCCATCCAGGGGGCAGAGTCACCGAGGTGGCAGTTCTAACAAGCTGCCGGGGACCGCACTGCTCAAATGAGCCAAATCAAAGAGAAAAGGGGGAGCGGGATAGGTAGCGCCATGAGCCCCCTGCAGAGAACAACCACTCTGATGAATATGAAATGAATTTGTATTGCTCGACATGATAAGCCCAGGGATAAGCCTGTGCTCTGTCGACATCTGCACCTTAACATCCTGGAGACATTAACAGATTGCCGCAAAATTATCAGCAAAATAGTATTATACTAACTGACAAGCTTGAGATTATTTGTTTGTTTTCCCCTTTTTTGAGGTTGTGGCTGCTGAGAATCTCCTCGTGCTTTTTTGACCATCTGTATAAGGACTCCAGAAAGGATGGATGACACACACAGTGCAACAACACAAATATTTGTTAGATTCATTGACTGGTGGGGTTGGCATTAATAAGAGAGCGCTCCTGTATTATTTTCTGTTTATCTGTCAAATTTTGATCCTGTTGTCCCCTCCTGCCTTCCGTCTTCATTCCCTCTGCACCTCCATGATGCCTCTTAATCTTTTGTGGTGAAGTTGCTTTTCTTCAACATTACTTGCATTTGTCTCAGTTTGTCTTCCTGGAGTTGGTGTTTGTTATAAAACTGCACCACATCTGCCCAGATAATGATTGCATGAATAAATAAATTACCAAGCAAAAAACAAAAACAATAAACCACTGTCCTGGACAGAGTAACACCAAATCGTGTTTGCCCCCATCCTTCCGCTTTAGTCCATCATTTCCAAAACCCACATTTAAACATGTGTGAGTGACCATCAGTTCATACACGCACACACACGCATACATGCACACACGCATACATGCACACACGCATGCGTGTGGACAAACTCTCATGTGGCAGCTGCACACTTCATTTAACACATACAGATGCAGCTGCTTTATGGTTTTCTTCAAGCCAGAAAACAAGGAAGTGCACAGAAATCGTAAAAGCCGGTGTTATCATTTCTGTTCACAAATGCTCTTGGCATGGAAGAGGAGCCATTGAAATTGCCCATCCAAGAGAAGGGAATAGAATACGTTATGTGTAATAACGTGCGTCAGTTTTTTTTTTTTTATCCCTGCTTTGTCTGAGTGTGTGCAGTGTGAACCCAGGTTTTACAATGACTTTACAATATATAAAAATGTAATGCATACAGAAAAGGCATTATCAGAAGTGTTTCTTTCTTTTCTTTCTTTTTGGTTCCTTTAAGCACTATGTGAACTCAAAGAATTGCACAGCCAACGTGTCTTACCTGCATTACAACTATTATTTCTAACAAGATGTTCTTTTGAATGATTCCCATCTGAGAAAGTCCTTGTTTTCTAAAAGTAATGCAACATACTTATGTGTTCTTCTCTTATAAAGCAGTAGAACTGATAATTCTGCTCACATATGAATATTTTAGTACCCTCTATTAAGTAGATATGTGGTGTCCAAACTTTTTTTATTTTATTCTTCTTATTTTTTTAATGTTCTTATCTGTTTTTGTGAACCTGATATGCTTATTGCAAAAGTAATATTTTGCATTCAAATAATAATAATAAAAAAATACCTAAAAAGTTTTTGAGGAGTTTCTTAGTAAATCAGGAGGTGTGATATAGGTTTGATAGATATATTTAGATATAGCTCTTTTGGCTCACTGCCCAGGGTGTCTTTGTGTCAGGGAGCAGCTAGAGAGCAGGTACAAAAAGGAAAACTGTCATTTACAACCTTCTGCAGCTTACTGTCATCTTGATTCAACCTGAAGTGTGTGTCCCCTTGTCTTGTTCATAATGCGAGCAGTGTAAGAAAAATATTGATATATTAATACCGGTGTCTAATCTTACTTTTGGTCCAAAATAAATTAAAAAAAGGCTGTTTTACTAAACTGTGTTTGATCTGCTTAAATTCATAATCTAAGAGATGGTGAAACCTGATCAATAGTAGATAATTGAGAAACCTTTATTCTGTTTGGGAAATCACAAAAAGTTAGTCTTTCTGTAGTGTTCTCTTTTTTTAATGACAGAGAAGCTGTATATGCACTGAGTGTGTTTTTAGAAACTGGAATTTGTGAAACCAATTTGTAAAAAAAAAAAAGTGCATAAAAAATATTATTTTTTTGATTAAAAATGTTGTTAGGTTCTTTTCTCCTGTGTTTTATTTTCATTCAACCCAAATCTGTGTATTGTACAGTGGACACAGAAAAAGCATTGTGTTGTTCCTGCCTGGTCAGTGCATATGCATTAGCCCTCATGTGAGAATTGATGATGTTGTTTGACTGATTATTTTCTTCTTTCCTCTAATGTCCTGTTTGAGTACCATCATGTTCATCATAATGCACCTCTGTCATGCTTAAAAAAACCCACACACTTTACTGGGAAGGAGCAACATGTGTTGACATATTCAATCTTAAATTCCCAGATATTATTTAGAAAAGCAGAGCAAAAGTGGCACATTGTTGGCTCTCTAATTCTAGTTCGTAAGTCATTTCCTCTGCGCTTTTGTGAGCATTGTCTCTGGACTAGATGCTGGAGGTGTTTTTTTTCTCCTTTTTTGGCTTTTGGTTTTCCTGAGTGGACACAATAAAAGCAATTTCTCTATAAAGCCACTCAAATGTGGAGTGATCGGACAAAAGGGATTGGAGGAAAATCTGGGCCACAGCAGAATCCAGCGTGCCCCTCCGCTAACCTCCGCTCAAGCGCAAACAGCAGCCATTTCCTCCCTCTGTCCCTGGAGCCCCTCGCCACTTGCTGAAGAACCAATTCAGGGCTGCTGCGGCACAGGTGTCGTGACGTCTGCCGTTTTTACCCGCGTTTACAATGTGGTCGAAAAAGCATTTTGTCACAGCATGTCTCTAAGGTATATATTGTTGTGTGCATAAAACTTTTTTTTTTTTTTTTTTACTGTTAATTGAATTTAAATGTGCAAAAGCCATTGTTAAAATAAAGCGTGTCTACAACCGGTAATTTTTTCCCCCCACTGATTGAAGAGCAAAAAATAGAATACATGACTTGAACAACATGTACTACATTTTTTCTTTCTTTTTGTTTAGAAAACATCAGGGAAATTTTATATAGTTTTAAGCTAAATGCTTACATGCTTTTGAACAAAACACGAGTGCAGCACAAAATATCTAAACTTGGTTGAATTGTGCTATCTTACTTAAAAAGGGATTCCTCCCCTCTGTTTTAACATTTACTGTTTTATTCACATACTTTCCACTCTTGGCTGAGAAGCAAGTACAGATGCATCTGGTAGGAATCAGCCGGCGAAGCTGAGGGAGCTAAAAGTGAAAGGGACTGTTGTGCTTTAGCACAGGTCGAACTGCAGAAGTGACTGACCGAATACACTAAATCCCTGGCGTGGCAAAGAAATCAAGCATGGAGTTAACACTGTGTACCACCAAATAGGAAAAATACACGGAGCACCAAAATGAAACCAAACGGCAGAAACCTCCCCCAAAACAGATAAAGGTTTGAGATATTCTGGCTTTATTTACATAAAGTTCAGAATCCTTTTCACAAACCCACACTTTCCTGCATTTCTCCCCTTAAATTAATACAATTTATGATTGAGTTTATGATTAAAATTATTTTTTATAAATTACACGAATTAAAAAAAATGTTTGTGTGTTATAACTGAAATTAATACCATGCAATAGAAAAAGCAAAAATAATTAATGTTCAAATAAAAATCAGAAGAAAAAAAATCTAAATTAAAGAAAAAAATATATAGTTCAATTAACTGAAAAGGAAAAAGATGGAGCATATTTTCTTTTTTTGATCCTACAAATCTGAATCTCCCATCTCCTTTTAAGAAATAGAAAAATCTTTTTTTTCCCCGGAAAATGTTTTTTTTTCTCCCTTTTCTCCCTTTGCCATACAATTTTCCTCTATCGCTCTGATGGCCATGAATCTTGTCACTCATATTTTTCATCAACTCATGTCCATGGAGCGTGCTGCAGCTCCTGAAGATGGCCGCTGAAGCGAATGCAGTGGCCAGAATATGGGAGTCACAAAGCAAACAGGGGAAAACACCCCCCACAAATACAGACAAATAATAATAAAAACACTGTTTCCACAAGATCAAGCCGGAGACCTGTTCAACCACACAAATATACCAATGGCAACAGAGGTTTGAAATAAAACATGACAGTAATATGTTGTCACGTCTGTGAATAACACGAGCGTCTGTGTGAAATGATTTGACTGAGCAGACGGAAACTGGAACAGTTGACAAAAACACTCATTCGTACGGACTTTAGCTTCTCCGATCAAAATATTTGTAAGCCGTGCAGGAATTTGGTAAGAGGAAAATCGTGTTTCCTTGTGAACGCTGGTAAAAGGCGGGAGAAAACAAGGGAGCGGCACGTGTACTCTAGTTTCCTCCAGGTTGGATTCTCAGATGGCAGGAGCCACATCACCGGCTCTCCTCTTTGCATCTGGGCTCTGCTGCCTGTCAGCTCAGCTGCTGTTGGGTTCATATGTGAGCCATGTTTCTTTTGGTGCAATTCTTTCTGCCTTCCAGATTCTTTGTTCTTTCAACCTGAAACTGACATTGTTTTCCCTGCTTATGTTCAAGGCTAGAATGATTGGCTGTGACAAAAGGGCTCTCTCCCTCCATCTTCAGAGAAGAGTGATGGCCTCTCAGACAGCTGTCATTTACTATTAGTCTTACACTCTCCCCCTTCATCTAATACGATTTTGTATTGTTTTTAACTCCTGCAGAAATGTTTTTTTTTCATAAATAACACAAAGCACATTTTGCACAATCTCATATCTACCCGTTAATGCGTCTGCGAGTGGCATAATCGCTTGTTCTTTAGGCGTTAATTGTGATTTAATTGCCCTAATTACTTCATTATCTCATGCATGGCTAAGATAATTAGCCTAGTGTTAAATACTGTGACTTTTTTCCTGTTAGACACGATGAATTCCCCTTGATTATTTAATGAGATTAATTACTCTCACAGATACACCAGGTATATTAGAGGAAATTCCCACCTGTAATTTAATTTTCACTTCATTAATGAAAATTATGTGCAAATAAAGACATACATGTGTTTTTTTTAACAGTTCATTAATTACAGATAATCTCTCACACTGTGTAAATGTGAAATTTGGATAATTCATATATGGAAAAAAGGTGCTTGTATTGTGTAGTCATTTATTCTCTTGTATAAATTAGGTATTTCTGTGTTTTGGATTTAAAAGTTTTTAAATATATATATATGTATTTTTCTAAGCTTCATCAATTTTTCAGATGTCTTTGCCCGGACTGGACCTAAATTGTAATTGCTTGATAAGCATGAGGCCGAGTTTGTAAAGTGACCTGATATCTGTCTGCCTGATGAGTTTGGAATTGATATTAAGCCAGTTTCACAGAAACTGTAGCTTGAATAAAGTCAGCATGGGTTGAATAAGGCTGAATCAATCAGCATGGTTAGCCTTTAGTGGAATTTAGCAGTTGAAAGAAAAAAAAAAACAGCCTAAGTTGAATATTGGATGCAGCTGCAAAATCTGACGGAGAATCAGGGTAGCAGCTTTGTCTGCCTGTATTTTTCTGTCTCTCTCCACCCTCCGTGTCTTTCTGTCTGTGTGTCGGCACTCAGTGGGTAGACTCAGTTTTACTGTCACTACCTGTGAAATTGCATTCCATGAAGATGGATGCTTTCTCTTATATTCATGACACCCAGGGAAGCACAGTCACCTCTAGAGCTGTTTAATATGGATGCTGCTATACGACGGACACGTGTACTCACGTTTGCATATGCGAATGCGACGCACGCATGCGCATCCACAGCAATGCATAGGCAGGAAGTTTCTTCTGCAAACCAGCATGCTCTCAAACGTGGGGAGTTTTTGCCCCAAAGACGATGTATGGCTGGTGTTTTCTTCGCCTCCTGATGATGAAGAGTGGTAGTGACAGTGCTCCTCTCACTAGGGTTGATGCATTACAACACAGTGTTGCCATGTTGCGTAAAGTCTGTGTCTGCTCATGGAAAACATGGCGGTTTCTTATCTGGCATGGGGCACCCTGTTCTAAATTATTATCTCTGGGGTTTTATGAGAACATTTAGGCTCTGTTGGTTGATTACACATTGAAACGACAGAATAGTTTTGCCTTTTGGCTCAGACATGAAAGGGGCAGCACAAACATGGTGTCAAAGCCACCTGCAACCAGCTTATCTTACGTAAGGGTTGACCAGAGTAGAGTCAGCTGCACGGATTTGCTTGAAAACCATATTTTGTACCTTTCTAGTTTGGTAGTGTTGCAACCGGAAAAGTCGAGGGCCGTCTGCATCGGCATGTTGTGCACCAGCTACGTTGGCTAGGAAGTAATTTTCTATGTTCTGCTCTGGGTACTTCAAGAAAATGTGGTTATGTGGGCAATAAATAATATCGATCAACAGGCAGTCAATTAAAAGTAATCGTGCTTTGATTACTGTTCCTGTTCTGTCATATTTCAAAAGAGTGAAGGGGCCCCGCAGCTGATTCGCTGCCTGCGTGGCATGCGTGTGGTTGAATATTTTTGTATTTATTTGCACTAAAAGAAAGGAGAGAGTGTTGGTGGTGGAGATGAATGGGTGGTCTGTAGGTCAAGAGAGCAGGAGACCCATGGTTAAGGGGTTTGTGGGCTGCAGCCACAGAAGTGTGCAGATTAATAAAACAACACTAAGCACAGTCCAGGCCTCTTAGGGGCACCAGCAGGCCCTCTCTTCCCTCCCTTTTTATACTAGCCCTCCCCTCACTCTTCAACTACTACCCTAATATAACCAAGACATGCATCCCCAGGAGTCCTTGAGAGTGGGGCTGGGGGTTTGGAGGTGGTGATGGGGGAGCATCATTATTTTTCTTTTGGGCTTTGTTTTCCCTCTCACTGTTATTCCATAGTACACGGCGCACACCCTGCTCCCGTACGCTCCAGGCCAGTCGGGCCGTCCATGTGTGCAAGTTTGCTCTTCACCCCGGACCCTCCAGTGTTCTCTCCCGATGCCCTCATGCAACACGACAGTCAGCCGCCGCTCTTCGCTGAAGCAGATACAGAAATACTCGTGCATGTGGGCTCTTTCAGGAATATCTCCACAAAGAGGCTGCCTGAGCAGTTACAATGCTGCAGCATTTCATTCTTTTTCTGCCCCCTTTGGAAGAGCTGTTGTTGTAGAACTAAACTTAGGCGATATGCAATAGCTGCGGGTTGTGTGGAGTTTCTACACCTTGTTCTTTGGTGTGGGGGAGGAGAGGAATCACAGAGTTTGTAGGAATAGGGGTTCTGCTCAGGGGTTCAGAGGAGAGGTTTTTGTGTAATCCTATGCTAAATTCAGCATCAGATCTTTAGGGGAGCTGTGTAAAACCAGTATGTTTTTCTTGTCTTTGCTTTTCCGGCGCACCTAAAAAATGATGATAGCACATGGCTTTTCAGCTATCTCGCCCTCAAGGCAAAATGTATAAGGCTGCTAGGCGGCGTTAACTCTTCCTCTTCCTAGAGACAGCTAACCCCCTCAAAGGATGCTGATGTCTGGAGAGGGAATGCCTATGAGCGGAAATTTGGTCCGGGGAGGGGGTATGATGGGTTTGGGTAGAGTGAATGAAAGAGAACAAGGAGGGAGGGAATACGTGTTTGATTCTAAAAGGAAAAAAAGCCGAATTTTGTCCGCCTGTTCTTTGTACAACATTTAGCTTTGACCCTCCTTCTCTGCTCCCTCCCACCGTAACCCCCCCAACCCCTGCCCAACTCTTGCACACAAACGGACAGACGAGGTCCAGAAAATCTGCGGGATACCACACCAGCGAGCCTTTTTGGTGTCCTCTCCACTGAGACGCAAGCATCGTGATGTATATTTTCACAGAGTGTGTATATGTCCACACTGTTGCAACAGGCAGACACTAAGGGAGGAGAGAGGGAAATACAGAGAGAGAGAGAGAGAGAGGGAGAGTGACAGGAAGGGAGTGAGGGAGGAAGAGAGGTGGAGGGAGAATCAGACTGAAAAAGGAAAAGGGAGGGGGAGAGCTTTATATGTTGGTTTCATGTTTATGATACAGGAAAAAAATATATTAAAAAAATATATTTTGCTTTTCTTGGGTGAAGTTAGGGATAGATCCAAAATGTTTCCTATATTTCTGGCGAAGTTGTCCACATAGCTGCAGCCAGAGCTTCTGACCAGACCTCCACTTGTGCTGAGCAGACTGGAGGCGACCCTGGGTAAGTTATGGGCTTCTTTCTTTCTCTCCCTCTCTACGCTGCTGATTATGATGCTGCTGATTGATTGGTTAGAGGCTGTGGATTATCACGGGCCGCTCGTCACCAGGTACCTGATGATGAGAGGAGAGAGAGACGAGAGGGGGAGGAGGAGGAGGGGGGGATTTAGAGGGAAGGACGGAAGGAGGGGTGGAAATTAGATGAGCATGGCCAGCGCTCGCATCAGCCAGATCTCACTAACTCTCCTTCTGATTTCTGTTTACTCTGGCATTGCACATTTGTATACAGAGAGTGCAGAAATTGATTTTGTGCATTTGTGTGTGTTTGCGTATCATCTGGATGCGAGTGTGTGCTCCCAACCGGCACACGTTGCGAGCCCTCTCGCTTTTCCCTTAGTCAAACCGGCGTGTGCTGATGAGGCCGTGGGGAGGGGTTTGCTGATAAAGGGAAAGCCAGAGGGGCCTTTTTGGTAAATATGCAGATGAGGGGCATGTATAAATGGGAGTGGGCTCGACACGAGCGCGTGCCACACGCTTTACTGTTTATGTGTTCTCCATAGGGAGCCTGATCCTCAACAGATGCTGCCGTTTGGTGTGATCTTGCCACTGCTTTGTTTAGTGCATTCACTGACAAAGATGGAGACAGCAAAGAGCAGAGTCAGAGAAGGAAATATTGAGGAAATACTGAAAGGAAAAAAAAAATGTTAGAGAATGAAAGAGATCTGGGTGGGGGAGACGGGGTAATGGTAGAGTAGCTTAAGGGCATATTTTCACCCCAATGACAAGATGTGATGATTGCTGCTTTGCCCCATCCCTCCCCCTGTCCTCCCCCCCTTTACCTCCCGAGACTTTTTCTAATCCATTTGCATGTCAAAGCAGTGGAGGCCACTGCACAGATTAGTATGAGATGACATAATGATGTAATGAATTAAATACTCCTGTTTAAGCTCTGCGCTTAGCTGTAGTACGAGGCAAGGACAGCGGACTACTGGGGGCAAGAAAGCAGCGCCTTGTAAGAATGCTGATTGAAGTAACATTTTTAACTTAATTTGATTACTGCTGCTTCTGTGTTTGCAGTGACCTTAATCTGGTTTACATGTTTTCGCTGAACGCGTGCTCCTTGAATGCCACCGCCTCTGCTAGAGTGTACAGCTGTTTGTCTTTTCACTGTATGGCCTTAAATCCAAAATTTTGCATACTCAAATGTAAAATTTTAGTGTATAACAAATTGTTTCCCATGAAGTTTTCTCGTCTTCTGGCTGTGATTACAATCACTTGTATCAGTCTTAACTACGTTAAAGAGGAGGAACTCATTTTACTTACGTTTTTCCTGTTTGTAGTTTCCAAACTTATTCAAATCAGTTTTTACTCAAAACGTTTTAAAATAAATTTTTATGATCAGCCTTTAATTTTGTATATAATGAATTCTTATTAAAAGTTAATTAAGTTAACACGGTATTTCAGTATTTTTGGAGATGTGACCACATTATTACCTTCTTTTTAAAGGCTATTGACTTAAAGTTTTTGTCTTTTTCTTGCTACATGAATGTGATGCATCTTTGTCTCTTAATTTTATTTTTACTTCTTTTGACATTCACTTTAATTTCTGAAATTGAAATCAATATGCTTAGCAGCTGTAAAGATGTATGAGTGATATGAATGAGGCAATATTTTTCTTTCAGTCCAAGAATATTTAAAACCCAGATGCTTGGGTGAAGGGATCGCAATGTATCAAAACTATATTGAGATAGCATTATCAGGGTGTGCAGTATTAATATTGCCATGGATTGTGAGGAATGTGGTAATTATTCCCTGATAAATGTCTCATAAGTAGACTCTTAGCATGCCAATAACATATTCAGCCTGTTAGATGGAGTTTCACTGTGATATTAAAAATACAGTGCCCAAGACAATAATATCACAGTAAGACTGGGAAGCGCAGTTGAAAAGAAATATTGGCATCACATGACTTTTTTTTCACAATGTCAAATTCTAACTTGGGTCAATGTTGAGAAACATTTCAGTCCAACAGAGGTGAGAATTTATTACTTTTGACACCGTAAACAGACCCCACTCACACATTAAAAGGAATATATATATTTTAAATACAATATAAGATGCTTCTTTTCACTATCGCTAATTTAGAATATATTCTTCTGTTTCTTTAAAATGTTTTTTCCCTCCATTAATTTTTCCATGACACTAACAATCGTGCTAAGATTCAAACATTATATAGAATTTCTATTTTATTTTTTTTAAGTGATTTTGAAATAACATTTAATTGTATGACAAGCAAAGTTATATATTTTTGCACAAAAAATGGTTTCATTCGGACACTTTAAGATGTTGCAGCATCTACTGCTGATCATGGCTCGACGATAAGCATTGTTCAGATATACTTTGATACTTTATGCATAGATACACTCCCCTGCGTGGCCCCGGAGCCATGTCCAGGCGGGCGTGGCCGCGCGGAGTCAGCTGGCTGGTGCAGAGGGTAATGAGTACGCACTGTGACAGCTGGGATAAAGTGTATGGATGTGTTTGGTGGGAGTAATCAGCTGCCGACCACGGGGTGCACCGGGATGATGTGAGGCTTTATGACTGCAGAGTTTACACCAACACACACACGAACACGCACACGGAGGTCCGTTGGGACTGTATGCTTCGTCTCGCCCTGGTACTGCTGGACATATCCCAGTTTCTCCTTCTTGGTTTTGGCAGAACGAGCACTCTCTTTGTTTTTTCCTCCCTATTAATCATTATTATTTTGTATGGCAAACATGGAACAAATTTCTCAAACCGCAAAAAATAAAATAAGTATTAATAAAATTCTGTTTTTATCTGAATTATGATGTGAAAATATGCAAAGCTGTGTTTTGTGAATGAAGACAGACTATCTGAAAGTTGAACAGCGGAAAAATATTGAATTTACATTTGGAAACAAATTATTTTCCAATATTTCAGAAGAGTATGAATAACATGCTATTGTGCATAGTTGTTTTTTTTGTTGTTGGTGCTGTGGCGTAATTGTATTACTGAACAAATTTGCTTTGTTACAAACCACATCTCAATACAACTGTTTAGAGCATGTGTTTTCAGGGATTTGCAAAAAACAATTGGTATAAATTGGGCCCTCATGTTAAGTGACATTGAACACCTAATAAATACGTAAAGGAAAAATAAATATCAATGACCATGTGCATAAGAATGAGGTGGCTATGATTTAATTTTTATTATTTTTATGCTATTCAAACCAGTCTCTTGTAAAGTTTGGCTTGCTTTGATTTTGCCTTTCTATAATAAATCCTTGTCTGCACTTTTGAACGTGTCTGTAAAACATTGATTGCGCAAGTAAAAGTTAGCACCCTTTGACCTGAACTCCTCGCCCCCATCTACTGGCTGGGGTTTTACCCCGTTCTTCCAGGTTTTCCATCGTCAATGAGCAGAATAGGTGGGAAAGCGGATTATTGGTATTGATCTACCCAGGAGGATCATTAGGCATCACTATCAATTCCCAGCTCCAAGCACACAGCACCGGCCCGCACAGACATTGCCAATTTGTCCCTATTAGAGGTCCCGTTTTCTGTGTATAGGCTGTAAGGGGCTGCTCTGGCCACGCCACGGCGCAGCCATCCAGGCACTGCTTTGGCCCTGACCACTTGTTGTGATTGATATCCAGAGCTGCAACATCTCCAACTGAATTTACTGTCCTCCCCCACTTTTCTCTCCATGCAATGTCTGTAATTAAAGATTTTATTTCAGGAAACAAAGAAACGGAGTTTTTTTTTTTAGACACGTTCCACTTCCTGCCAGCAGCTTCCTCTACATGCCCATATTATTTACTGAAGGGTAATTGGCACTGTAATAGAATACTTCAGCAAGGCTTATCCAGCCTGGCCCACTTATCTGTGTAAGCTGGCTGTTCTGGAGACTAAAGCTGCTAGATCTGTTGTCGCCGACTTTAACCCTGTGCTGGATTCAGGTGTGCAGGGAAGCTGTGCTGCTGCTGCTGCATATCGTGTTGGGTGGCAGGTAGCACAAGTCACTTTGAACAAACACACAAAATCCATCACTCATACAAATAATAATAATGAGAAAAATAATTGTGTAATTGCGTGTAATTCGCAACTATTTTCCACACATTTTAGGTTCCTTTTTATTTTTTTCAGTTTGGCATATTTATGAACTGTTTGTACTGTATGTATGGATTTGAATCCAAAGGACGTTACATAATTCTCTGCATACTGTAAATGCAACCGCATTGAACAGCATTGAGAAACACACACCCGTAGTCGTACCTGTTGTAGTGCAGTCGAACCAGAGAAATCCACGTATATAGATTTCATTATAGACTCAGACGGCTCAGTTAGTCACCGGTTCATACACTGCAGAAAAGAAGAAAAGAACTTTAAAAATGTAGTGATTTTTCACCAGAATATCAACGCTCCGTTGCCAAGAGAAATATAATTCAAATGAGGAAAACAGCAGATCACTCCTTACCACGTTTCTTATAAACAAGCATCAACGTCTTTTTCGCCTTTGCTTGTGATCGGATGTGTCTTTAAGCGCTGGTGTTTTGCGCCACCCTTTAAAAAAAAGATTTCGCCAGCTCTGTGATGACTGCAGATTTCTCGTGGACTCCACTGGCCCAGCACAGATGACACAATTTACCTCACAAATCCAGCTTGCAGGGTTTAGTGGACAGGAGATTGGACTGGGATATTCGCCTGATGACATTACTCCCTGGTTGCATACAAACATCATCACAAATTTAGCTGTGAAAATGGATCTTAACCTTTGACCTGAGTCTGGTAAACATGCTGGTCAAATTGTTTTTTTGGTTGTTTTTTTTTTGCGACATCTATTAAAAATAAAATCTGTTATTTCCAAACACAAGCTCCAGACAGTAACATGCCCTTATTGGATTGTGTCCTGATTACTTTCATTTTAGACTCGGCCTGTTGTTTCTTTCTTACAACTGGTGCAAAAGGCTGGCACTAAAATTTGTTTAGTTAAATCTAGACTTTAATATTAGCATTCTTTATCTGTTTTACTTGTGTAAGTCTTTTTACAGAGTTGCCCCATTCTATCTGTCCACGATACTATACACACAAGTATGATTATGTTCCTTCAGGTGAGGAAACTTGATGCTTTTGAAGTCTCAAAACACACCATGCAAACTCTGAGGTGAAATGGCTTTCTTCCCCTTTTAGTCTCTGAAATGTTTTTTTTTTAAGTTCAGTTTTAATGTGTCACACTTTGAACAGCGTTTTTGTTTTTTTTAAAAATGTGTTATACATAAATTGGTATGGGGAACTTTGTAATAGTTTGGTAACTTGTGACATTTTCTTTAGGAAGACAGAGGAGGAAGATTGGTTGAGATTGGGAGGACTTACATTTTTTCTGTTTGCAGTCATATCAGTATGTTAAATTCACATATGTAAGTTTGATATTTTGCTTACCCCTCACTTACAGTTCGCCACACAATAAGCCAGACAGAGCTTTCCTTTGACCAAGTGGGTCGGTGGCCAGCAGGTGATTTTCTTCCTCATGCCCTTTAGCTCCTTCCTGACTACTCTATCTGCAGCCTAATAAAAGGACGGTTATGCAGAAAGATGAGCAATGACTGCACCCCTGCTCCAGACAAATACAGTGTGGATATGTTTCATATGGTACACTTAGGAAAATCAAAGCCAAATCTTTGACTTTGTAAACAGTATCATGCTTAGTGGGAACAGTATCAGTTCACACTGTGGTCTATTAAGGGGTGAGCTGTGTGTGAAGGACATCCTGCAGACCTTTTAAGTGCTCTAATAAATCATCTTCAACACATTCAAAATTCATCAGCGCTAGCACTTTGCCCTCTGTCTTTCCGAAACTGCTCCGCGTATCCAGACAGCCAAAACCACATGAACACACTTAGCAGAAGCTGTGCTCCAGGGGAACAACACATTGGACCTCAACCTGAGGTTTTTGCATATGGAAATCAAAGCCTCACTCGTAATGACTTCAGTCTGGGCGATGCGTGGGGGTCCCGTTTGAGCCGGCTATTCCCCAGCCGTATCCCGGCTTTCACACGTCCTCATTCACACGCAGCTCATAGGATACTGTTGGGCTCTGCCGGGTTCGGTCAGTGACCACACAAATGACATATGGAGCCAGCTTTTGAGTTAACCAGTCCATTCAGTCACTCACACTCAATCAACATAAAAGCCAAGGAAATACTTGTAAGGCTACATCATTAAGACGTAACAAGAGCTGGTTATAGAGAAAACATAAAGTGGGTAAGTAATAAAAGATGGAAGATGACATTAAAATTGGGGATCTAATTGTTGTTTTATACGCTCTAAGCAGCAATATTGCGGAGCTGCCAAGAGAGGGCAGTGTGGCCTGCCCATCAGCGTGGCTGGCAGCCGCAAATTCAAGGTTGGAGGATTGTGATCACCTGACACAAGCAGACAGGCGCACACAGAGACACACACACACACACACACACACACACACACACACACACACACACACACACACACACACACACACACACACACACTTTGGCTTCACATGCCCTGTCTTCTGCCTGGTTGCTATAAACATAAATGATGTACAGACGTCCATAGGCCTTTTCTTTCTTTATGGTGGTGCATGGAATCTTTCTGATCTTCACTGCGACTCGCACAACTGCTTTATAGATTATAATCATTTTAATCTCGCTTCATTTTAAATCGGCATTATCCTGGGTACGAAATATCAAATGGTCAGCCGTCGTTGAAGAGCTAAATCATTTATTTACAGCATTTGATAAATAATGACATCTCTTGGAATATTACTAGAAGAAAAAGAGCCAAGCTGCATTTGTAAATTTAACAGGCTATATTTGTGTGCCAGTTGTATACTCTTTATGTTTTTTTATGAGACAATGGAGGCAGACTGTCTGGGAGTAATGACATTAAAACAAGAATCACTCATAATGCTTAAAAATGTACAAATGAAAAATAAATAGATCGGACCGAGTAGGTGGGAGGGATTTTCCTGACAGGGTCATTCACTGGTAGATCTCACTGATACAGAGTCCACATCCTTTTGATATGTTTTTGCTTGTATGTTTTGTTACCCATAGATATCCCTGAGTGAGAGAGAGAGAGCTTTCCTGAGTTAAGGGAGAGGGTGAGTGTGTGAGCAAAGGAGAAAAACCTTAGAAAAAGGAAAAAGAGATGGATGAGGGCAGTTCGGGGGCCCTGGGTGTTTTAATTATCCACTGCTCTGTCGTTGGGTCAGAGCTCGCTATCTCTTCCTGGCTTTATCCCTGTCTCATGATTTGAGCAGTACCTTTATCCCTAAGCCTTCAGCTCCTCTGGCCAAACAAAGAAAAAAGGGAGGGCAGAGAAAGGGTATTAAATCAGTAACCATGCCACATTTACCATTAATATCCCCCAATCTCCTCTTTTTTTATGTAGCGCAGAGCTGAGTAACCTCAATAAAATGACCCTGCCGAGGCCTGCTGGTGTATGAATATAGCTGTTGGGATGGAAGACCCTCTTGCACTACAGGGAAGAGCCGGTCTAGTTCTGCTGAAAAAGCTGAAGCTAAGTGCTGGCATCCTTCTAAACAAGCAGGGTGAAGGAGCAAAAAAAAATTTTTTCATCCTCTTACTTCCATCATTCTTTCTTTCTCTCTCTTTTTTTTTCTATTTTTGTTGTGGGGAAAGATCGTTGAAATGCCAAGCATTCCAGGAACAGCGCCTGATAACACTATTGGCTGAGGAATGACTACTGTGGATGGACACTGTGGTCACATGACATAGTTGTCGAATTTCCCTGAAGCATTTAGAGATCTCTGCCAAGCACTGGAGTCGATTTTTCTGTCAATAACTTTTTTTTCTGGTTTATTTTCATTGAGAAGACTTTTCACCATAAGTGCTAAGATGTTAAATAGAAAAAAAACTTTCCACTTCAGTAGAAAATGTTTTTTTTTTCAAATACTAACACCCCCTTTGCGCATGTATTTTATTTCTGATTAAATTTACCCTTTAAAATAAGAGAAGTATAACAAATATTAAGCATTCATTAAGTTTGAAAACATATACATATACATTTCTGATAGAGTTTTTAATAATTACACCAATTTTTACTTTTACTCCTGAAGTCTGGAACAAGTTGTTTTTGCATATATGTTGTATGTCTAAAAAAATCCACAAAGCAAATGCTTTTTATTGGGATGTGCATAAAAGCTTGACAGTTTATACTGTATCTCAGCTTCTCTGTGCAACTCTGTAATTTCTGGACTCTGCTGCATCTCCATGACAACCTGGTTTTGATGTGGGTTCTCTTCCTGACATTTCCCCGTTTGGGGAGGCTCGTGAATTGCATTGCCTCTCCTTCAGTCAGCATGTCACATTAAAAAAATGTGTTTGGGGTATGTGTGTGAGTGGGTAGGGTGGGGATCTGTGGGGGTGTTGGGGGCGGGGGGGCAGTATGAGGAATCTAATGGGCGTCTGGTCTGATTGTCCTCAGCCGTGGCAGAAGAGACAAAGCAGATGAATTGTGCAATGGATTCGAAGAGATTGGAGACAAGTGCATGTCAGCGGCTCCTCTATCTCTCCTCCTTTTCCTCCCCCCATCTTCCAGGATCCCTCCCTCTCCATCTCTTCTCTTTTTTTTTGTCTGACATTCAGAAAAGAAAAAAAAAAAAGCAGGCATGACAGCATTGCTCCGCTTGAGCAAAACATTGAAAACAAAATGCAATCCTCACCCATTTTGTTTTTGTATTAGATATTCAGTCAGACAGCCAGAGTGTCGGACTCATATTAATTGTGAAGCACCGCATGGGGAATTTTTGCAATGTTAATCACTAAGCAAACATCAAGGACGTTTTTTGATTCATGCCATCTCGAGTGCGAGAAATAAAGGATGGCATTTTTAGGAAACATATTTAGAAGATAAAGGCACTTATCTAATCAACCTAAAAGAGTCACAGTGGGCTGAAATCTGATAGACTTTTTCCATTGAATGCTTTTGTCTCTCATTCTTACATTTTCAAATGTTTTTTTATTTATTTTTATTTTTTTATGAAGTGTGATCCCGTTTCAATCTTTGCGCTACAAAAATGACTACACAGTGTCTGTCTAGAATAAACTCTTTTCACAAGACTAAATTCCAGGAAACTTTACAGCACACCAATTCAACCTCTGTATGATCATTCTCGCTATCTTTGTCATAAAAGGTTCTGGCCGGTATCACAGCTTTAGTTGAATGTTTTGTGTTAGCTGCATAGTGTGAAGATCTCCTACAGTAAGTTTGTTGATGTATTTCAGACAGCTACTGTAGCTTTGAAGTATCAAAGACGAACCACTCAGGGATCACTTTTCTTCTACAACACATGTTTTGAGGTCGGGTTAGCGGCGCTTTATCTTTTTAAGATGTTAAAGTGTAAAGTAAATTCAACCAGAATCTCTAGAAAAGACCGTTGAGGCTTCAATTTAATTGGTTTTCGTCCTAAAACTGCTCAACGCGTGAATAGACATGCAGACGTTTCCATGAAGTGACCACAATGGCAGCACTGGTCTGCCAGCTTTTGTTTTGTGTTGACTGTATTTATTATTCATCTTTACATCACTCTGTGTTTTAATATGAATAATGGAGGAGGTATCAGAGGAGGAATAGGGATGTGAGAGAGGGGTGGCACACAGCATGTGTCCTTGGCTCCTCTCCACTTCTGCGATACTCAGAGGGGAGCAGGTGGGAAAAGGAACAAGAAGAAGAGGGGATATGCAAGGTTTTGAGTCTACCTGAAGGGCTCAGACTCTGAGGTCTTGCTCTTCTGCTTCTCCTCCCTCACTCTGCCTACTTTACCTGCTTGTCTCTCTTGTTTGGTTTAATAACAGTGTATAAATCAAAAGCCTCCTGTCACCCACACAGCTTTCATTAAATTCAAATGGTGAATGTTGCTCTTTGGATCTTTGTTTTTAATAAAACCAGATGATCAAATGTGGGTTGAAATGTGGGTCATTATTTTATGATTCTTAAAGCTTGTTGCCATTATTTTTTTTAATTTTTTTTATTTTACATTTTAGAAGATAAGACCACACGTACGGGTGTGCTGAACTCAACTGTAAAACGTTTCTGCAAGGGCATTTCTTTCTTTGTATGCACACACTGGAACACACAATACATGTTATTTTCTTGTAATAAGCCCAGGAAATTCAAGAGCTTTGTGTTTTCCATTTCTTTTCGCAATGCACCATAACAGTTTTTTTTCAAAGAGAAGAATATTCATCCTTGAAAGTATTTCAAGTTCACAGAACAGTGAAAAACAGAAGTACTTCTGTTAAAAAAACATACACACAAAAACCTTCATTTCCACCAATTGTACCTCAAAAATTGGTTTGTAAATTGTTAAAAAAAAAAAAAAAAAAGAATTTAAAGCATCGATAGCCATCATTTATCTCATCAAGACTCCCCACCTTTAGGGGGATGAAGCCGTGTCCAGGTCGTGTTTATGTGTGGACCTTTTGTGCTTAGGGATGACTTGGAATAGGGTTTCAGAGTTGGATGTTTTCCCCGGGTACCAAAAAGGAACAACTGCTTTGTCAGCAGCCGTTAGTAATTTCTTTTTTCCAAGCAATTAAAAGAAATGGGAAATATGACAAATTATGCAAAAGTTTTACAAATCTGCTTGTCATGAATCCAAACTGTGTGCAACTTTGTTTTTTTATGTATTAACAAGACTTCTACAAGTTTAAGAACATAAATATCTGTTTCTTAACTTACACTTGCGGATTTCGTGTGAAATGGGACAATTGTGTTAAGGCTCCTACTGTCGCACATCACACGAAAACACATAAATAATAATGTAAATCAAGAACCACGCAGAAAAAAAGCAGCACTTTTTGTCCAGTGACAGGTGGATTAGGGAGTTTTGTTGCTGATCAAAATGAATAAAACTGTATCATGCAGCCTGCAAGCAGAAGAGGGCACTATGTGTCGGCAGTGTGCATTCTCTTCTGTTTCTTCTCTCTCATCTTTTCTTCTTTTGCTTCGCTTCTCTCTGTCTTTGCAACAATTTGCCATATATGCTGTATTTCAAAGCCACATGCTGCAAGAATTTATGTCAGCTCTGGAGGAAAGTACATGAGATCATATGCAGTAAAACATGGGTTAAAAGTGAAGATGATTAATAGTAGATTAGACTCTTATTTGATGTAGTGGTATCTGTGCACAGCCTCTCTGGGTAGTTAAATGTCCACATGTTCAAATGTCATATAATAAATCTTTTATATAATATTGTTCGGTAATGGGTATCTTATTTTAAACTAAATTTGCTCTCAATTTAATGACGAGCAGGTTCTGAGTATTTCACAAAAGCTTTTTAGCCACACAATTCCTTCATCATCCACATTTTATGATGCTGTCCTTCACCAGTGTTATTGGTATAGTTTTGAAAGAAATGTTTAGAACGTAAAATATTTGTCGATGAATGTTAGACTTATGTTAAAAATTGTATTTTGTTTTTTATTAAACAGTATCTACAGGAGATCAACATAACCACACTTGACTGAATTTGAAGCGACTTTCCACATCAATGCACCTTTTTTTTGGTCGTTTTTTTCTGTTTGTTGTCAATTCTTTGTTTGAGTGGAGACGGAGCGGCCCTTTGAATATTTGTCCCGCACAAAAGCCAGATAATCATGGCGCCGATACCTGAGCGCTGTGTCCTCTACAGGCAGGTCAGAGTAGCTCCCATCACCCCCTAGTGTGTCTGCCTCCTGCCTCTGTTCTTCCTGCCTCCTTTCCTGTTGCCATCGTGGCCTGCCATGTTAGCGCAGGCCCCCGCTGCTTGGCCCTCTCCTTCAATAAATCTTCATATGTGCTGGAAGGGGAAGGTGGAGGGTACAGACAACAGTAACCGCCGGTACTCTCCATCAAAGGGTTATCTGGCTTTCACAGGCGCACTGTCAGACTGCTCTCTGACATGGAGCTGAGACCAAGTGCTATGTGCCTGAGAGAAGGAGGTCATTTATAAAAGCGCAGAACAAAATGTCGAAATAAGCCAAATTAAAAAGGTTTTTGTAATCACGTCCTTTAAGGACGCCCTTTTTTTATTTGCCATTATCATTACTAAAATCTTTTTAATGTGTAAGAGCTTGTTTTGACTCAGGCTGACGAAAACCGTTCTGCTCGTGAAGTAGATATTTAAATTTCTGCGTTGAGTTGCAGTGGTCTATTTTTCAGCGTTGTGTTATTGTGTCAGCAGGAAGTGCTGTTATGAATTACCAGCCTCAAATTTTGCAACTTAAAAAGTGGGAATGAGAGTAAACCTTTTGTTTATGTCACCCATCATCTTGAAATATTTACCATTCTGCGCCTCTCAGCTCCTTGTCTTCCTCCAGTGTGATAAAAGGTTGCCAGCTCCCAGCCTTAACCCCTTCCTGCTTTATCCCGTCTCTGGATCCAACATCACACAAACCTCATCTTCCTGCTCAAATCAGCTTCCTCCAATTTTTTTCCCCACACCCCGTTTTCCTCCTTTCCCTCTGGAGGAAGTGGTTTATTCAGAGTGGTTCCTTTGGGAATTATATGAGCATTTGACCAGGTGTCTGTGTCATTTTTCAATATATTATTCCAGAGCATGTTTGTGTGTTTAGTTTGTGTATTTGATTTGTTAGGTGTTTGACTACTCAGTTCGGAAAGAAGCAATACACGCCTGTGCTTATGCTCTTTGTACTGTATTGCCTGTGCGGTGTGAGGGGAAGGTGTGTGCAGCGTTTCTTTCTTTTTCTTAGTTTTAAGAGCAAAGGAAATGAAATTCAATGCTATATGAATTATGGAGTATGTATCGTTACCTACTGTGTGTTGTTCAGAGTGTGTCGGCGAATAGAATCCACGTATGAAAGGTGCAGAAATAAAAACAGAAAAACTGCGGAGTGTTGTAGACATAGTGCCGGGTACTGTATGAATTGCCTGCGGTTGCCTTGCAGGAGTGATACCTCTGAAATCCGACATTTTTCTCCATTCACTTTCAACAAAAAACATGTCCCCCAGCTAGGGTGCACCTTCACTGTTTTACCACCACTTTTTCAAGAGAAAACAAAACTGTGCGGAATGGCAGCCTGATTCTGGGTTTTGTAAAAATGTTTTGTGAAGTTTTCAAAGCTAAATTGGCATTGTGCTGGAGTAACCTTCCATATATCACTTGTTTTCACTGTCGGAAGCAAACTGATGACACCAAAAATTACTGCACATAACTGCCGTGGAAAGCCCTTTGTTGAGTGAAATGATTATATTTCACCAAGTAAAGCATCTGCATGTTTTTCTAGAAATCTCGTGTCAAAAGAGGAAGATTTCAATGGCATTTTCTCTTGCAGGAACTACTTGAGATGTAATTTTGACAGAGGAATTAGTTTTGTTCCTGTCATGAAATGCACCTACTAATAGGCTTGTCTGCGTCCGCTAGACAGTTTAGTGTGTGTTTGATCTTTATATATTTTTAATCCTGCCTGACACCTTTCTGCCTTTGTAAATAGAAGCAAGTGCTCATGTGAACGTTTTAAACAGAATCAAAGCCTTAAATATCAACATTTAGATTTATTGTCATTAAAAATAAGACAGGTTTTTGTGCTTCCAGTTATTTCTCGTCTCTCCTTTATAATTCTTCACATCGGACTGACTCCCTTTTGTTTTTAAATCCCATTCATTTTTTTCTGTTGGATGGTAGGAGATGGTGGCCTCTTTGTGGGGGTTATATCAGGAAAGGTGATCATAAATTTTAAGAGCTGCAGGGAGACAAAGGGGCTAAAATGGAGAGGCTTGGCTGAATGAGGGGACCTGGCCATGTCATGTACCTCAGTCATTTTTCTTGTGCGCTTAGAACTCAGTCAGGGGTTTAATTGGAATCCAGACTTCAAAGAAACGCTTGGTCCATCCAGCAAACCCCCCACCTCCCCATTCTCCATCCCAGCTCCACCCCTGCTCCTAGCTCCCCTGGCTGGATGGATCCGCTCACATTCACAACACATACACACAGAGCATGACCACTACAATATCAGACGGAGCATCACCATGCACGACCTCGGCTGAAATTGACTTTACTCATATTTGCACAGGACGTTTGGGTTCTGGGGCGCGGATTTGTGTGGCCCTTGTTTGTGCTTCCAAATAGATGCTCCCAACATTGCAAAAATGTGTTCATTTTTTTGATAACCTTTATGGAAGGTAAGAAAAGCAAATAAAGAAAATTATTTTATTTGTGTTGCATTTTCTTAATAGTGTGGCAGAATTTAACAAGCGACAGCCTTTTTTAAAATAAATTTTGAAGATAGGCTTTTTTTGAACAATTGTGATATCATATTAAATAAAAATGTATTAAATAAAAATGTAGCTCAGATGTAGGTTTACCAGTCATTTTTACTTCTGTTACTTTTTATGACTGACTCACACCTAATGAGAATTCAGTTTCAGTACTAAATAAGACCAATGAAAAATAGTTTTAATACAATTTTATTTTGAACCACCTATAGACATTGACTGACACCCCAAACGAAAGCCACATTGCATCATTGCTATTGGATCTGCTTGTACACACAGTTATGCATACAACCTTTTATTGGAAAATCAAGTGGAAGGAAAAAAGTGTGGTAGAAAAATATACACAAAGAACAAAGATGAATGCTTTATTGAGACCGTTGTGAAGCAAAGCCCATTTAGGAGTTTGAGGAGATCAGCAAAACATGGATTGTTGCTGGAGTACAAGTGCTGCTTTTCTTAAATGCAAATCAGATTAAAGTAAATTTACCACTTGATTTGGAAATGAGGGTCCCAGAGTCAGAAGGGAGTGTGGAGAGGCAGATATTCCAACACGTCTGAAGACCAATCTGAATTTTCCTCAATCAGTGGAAATTTGGAGGGCTGCTGGAGTTGGCCTACCATGATTTATCAAGTCCAAATTTGTAGCAGCTCTATGCCAGAAAATTGTGCAACAATTCTTGCTTCCCCTTGTTGAAAAACGTAAGGGCATTTTTTTAATTTAATTTTATTTTTTTTCCATTTTCCAGCAGGACTGGGCACCTGTTCTATCTGTCAGACCTACAAGACCTGGTTTAATGAACATGACTTGCAAACTCTCCTGAACCACTCCTGAATCTATACAATATTGTCAAGAGGAAGATGAGAGACGCCAAATCAAGAATGCAAACGAGCTAATCATTGACTTCCCAAACACCTCAGCAGAGTCGCTGTCTGATCGTCCTCATGTCGCACATTCATGTCATTCATGCAAAATGAGCCCTGGCCAACTGTTGAAGTTATTTACTGTATAATGTATGGACATATATTTCAGAGGGTCCGATTTCTGTGTTAGATATCTTTTATATTGGTCTCACATAATGCGTTTTGAATTTGAATTTTGGGTTTGCATTAACTATAACCTGCGATCATAAAAAAATAACAAATGCTTGAATTCAATTTTGAATTGAATTAACTAAATCAGTTTACACTTTAATTGTATTCTAATTTATTTGTCTAATTAGTTGAGAGCTGCAGCTGGGTTGTTATCCAGATGATCATTGAAATGAAGTTTGAATAGTCTGACGTTTTATTAGCTTTAGCTGCACCATGCTCCTAGACCTGCTCCTCTTGGAACAGCTCTAAGTTTTTAATGTGAAAATACACAATGAAAACAGTTGAGCAGTGAGATATTTCAGCTTACAGCTTTCAGAGTGTTGTATGGAAAGAAGACTCAATGTGGGCAATCTCAGCTTTGCATTAGGCTGCGTTTCTCAGCTCTCGAACCGTTTGTGTCGACTGTCAACGGAACTCTTGAGGTTTCTGTTACTACAAGGTTCATTCTGCAGAATTCAGAATAAAACCATGATCGAGGTTTATTCCTCCGGTAATTCAATGCAGTCACTTTTATTACGGATCCTGAGCACAGTACAGTGAGGCAGCGGACTTGTCTTCACACTGAAGTCCTCCCCAGCAGCTGGTGAAAAGAGAAACTGTTTATCACAGTCCTTTGTCTTAAGGTCCCCATGACAAAACATAATTTCCTTCCTGAAACTCCTCCTCTTCCTGCTGCTGGAACCTGAGCGGGTTAAGTCAGTGCTTTGTTTCATCAAGAAGTTCTTCACGCCTCCTGTAGTTTTAGCCCTTTATGGCTGGAGGGACAACACCGCAGAATCTGAAGTGAATGAGAACCAGATAAAATCTTTGTTGGAGTAAATATTATGAAGGATGCAAATGCTAGAAAACGATATATATGAGAATTACACTAATAGATGAGTTTAAATTGTGCAGCGGTTGTGTAAAACTTACACAGATTGTGGTGTTTCTTTTATTGTGAGTTGTAAAATACTTCTCATCTGTGGACATATGTGGACACTAGATGTGAGACTGTTTTTATTTAACTTTTTATCTGGTGGAGATTATGTCTTCCTATCAGTAGAGCTAGAGATCATGTGTGTGGAGATTCTCCTGATGGTCTCTGCAGTACTTGTAATTACCACCATATCGAAAAAACAACAAACATAATTTATGCATGAATAAGAAATTTATGTTATTGCTATAAACATAAAACAGTGCTATTTAAGAAGATTAGGAGATGAATAATTCAGGCTTTGTTGTTGTTTATTGTTGGGACTTCCTGGTATGTGTTTTGCTCATAAGGAGTTTTCTTATTGTAGTTAAGATATTAATGTTATAGAAAGTCATTCGTATTATTTTTGTTGTTGTATAATAATCTCCATAAATGTTGAGTGATCCGACAAGCCCAACCATTTTTACTCTTTTGTTCTTTCAGTTTTTCTGATGTGTATATATATCTTCATGAAAGTGAAGGAAAGTTAACTTAATCACAAGGCAAACCTATAGAAAATGGGCAGATAAAGAAATGAATATTAGAAACTATAATTAACAGTAGAGCAGCAGGAGCTGATGGGCTGAAATACATGGCTGTGTAATTAAGGTTTCAGTCTGGTCTTTTTGAGTTCCAGCAGGCCTTCCTTGCAACAGTGCTGAAGATACAGTCTGTAAGATAATATGTTTCCAAGCTGTAATTATTAGGAGGAAAAGGCGACCTATTTTCAGACCTCTAACAAATCACTTTTCCATTACACCTGGTAAAGGTGTTAATGACTCCTTGTCTATCTGATTCCTCCTTTTGAATTATGAAACATCTCAAACACAGGAAGATGAGAATTTAAGTCACAATTTTTACAAAAATGGATCTTGAATTTTAAGGTACATTGATTTTTGTTTTATTTTACATAAAAACAGAAGTTCAGATGGGATTCGCCGATGACGTAATTTAAAAACAAATTGACTTAAAGTTGTCTGCTGATTATGATGTGAAAACTTCAAAAGGTGACGCAAAATTTTAATCTCAATCTCCTGAATCTCTAGCACCACCATTTTTACTCTTTTGTTCGTTCAGATTTTCTGTGTATATATGAAAGTGAAGGAAAGTGCAGTGAGATTAAAGAATTATATTAAATATTTATATATTGAATATGTGAATATTGGGAAGGAAAACAATAAATTCTAGTGCTAATTATTTTTGAAGTTGTTGCCTTGTCACCAAATAGCTTTTCATTTTTGTTTATTGAAACAATTTGACAACTGCTGCTAGTCTTTTTCTCTGAATTTTCTGTTTACACATCTACCCATGAACACACAAGATTCAGCTTGACCTGCCGCATCAGTCTGCACAGTCAACACAGTAAATGCAAGTCGGTAGATCAGCCTAATGCAGAGAAGCATGTAAACAGTTGGTGGTTGCAATGGCCATGACTGATTGTTGTTGAAAAGAAAACAAAGATGTCTTTTTAACCATCCTGCTGTTCGTTCCAAAATTAATAAATAAATAAAACGTATGGTAAGCGTGGGCTGTGAATGACTAATAGACCTGCTCATACAGAAGAGTTAGTAATGGAGGTGTTAATGACCATGTTCCTTAAAGGTTACCTCTGAGTGCTGTTTTCTTTCTGCCTCACATCAACACCTTTATGCTCCCGCCAACGTGTTCCCTTTGTTTCCTATTATCGGCTGCATTTCCAGAACAACCTTGAGTGTAACTGCAGCATCCAGCAGATCAAGGGATGACAGAATCAGATGAGAATAAATACAGTAATGAGGAAAAATGGTGCTGTGGGAGAAAAAAAAAGAAGCGCTAAATCATATAGATCTCAGCTCTACACAGCATGATTTAGTGGGACTTAGGTGACTCTAACTTCCTTGGCATGATGTATTTCTCGCAAGAGTCTTTACTAGGTGAAGCCAATCCCATAGTGAATGTTCTCTGCAGCCACACCACATAGAAATCATCAAATGATTGGAAATTCGGGGATTGCTGCTCACAGCGGAGCCCCAAAATTGCAGGACACAATGGAGCTATATGTGAATATTGGGGAAGGGAAAAAAAGGGGGCAAGGATTTTTTTTGAGAGGCAGATGGAGGTCAGGGGTGCTGTGGGGTGCAAAGAGAGGTGGTAGTTCTGAAGGGGCCCAGCTTTTATGGTAATTGCATCTCAGCATCCCTTTATCAGTTGACTCAGTGGTGGGTCTAATTTTGCAGCAGAGGTTGTTGTGTGTTGCACTCTGACAGGCCCGACTATTGTCATATCCAGTGGGGGTACAGGGCTCTGCCACACATTTAAGCTTGGTCTTTATTGAGTTCTGGAGGCAGGTGAAGGTTGGGTTAAATGGATGTACTTGCCGAGAAAATGGTGGGCATTTGAATAAACTGATGTCCTTGCCTTAGAACAGGTCTGATGGATATCGTAATTGTCAATGGACTTCCTCTTTTTTTTTTGCATGTCAAGTTGTCACTTATGTTGTTATTTGAAAACTCTCGTAATGCGACAGACTGATACAGTAAATACTGTCACAGTATAGAACTAATCCAGCAGCCAGGAGATTAGGCCAGTCTACTGGATGAGAATAGAAATCACAAGTGGCCACCTGCATGATGCCATTACTGTATTTATAGCTTCATTCAAAGATTTTGTTTTAGTCCTGTCATAACTCTGTAAAATAAGCAGGACTCTGCAAAGTTTGACACAGTGTTCGCTATTATTAGCTTTTAGTCTTTAATCTTTACCAGAATCACAGTAAAAAACTCATATCCTTCTAAATAATCATGTGTATTCTAGAACTACCAAGCTTTATGTCTGGGTTTTTTAGCTCTGCGTATACCTGTAAAAGTGGAACAGAATAAAATGGGACCATTTTTAAAACAGCCTTGGTCGTTAATGTTGTAACTCAGTTGGACTTTCAATTTTAGTACAATGCTTGATTCTCAATTAGGGTATAAATTGGATTTTAGAAAAATAGGAGTCTGTTGAAATCTATTTCATAAATAGATATTAGCAAGTAGCTCATGTGACAAATGTTTGGATATTGTGGTCCAGGTTGTACAGTTTGGACTTCCATACTGATCATACATCACAGTTTAACCAATATTTTACTTGACGATGTTAAAGTTTCTCAGATCCCCAGTTAGAGGAGATTTTTCAAGCATTAGATTCAAAATGTTTTATTAAATCTATGCCTTAGGTCTGAATGAATTAAATGCAAATTCTCCAGTTTTGTGTGTTATTTGCTGGCAATAAGTAGTGATGTTTGCACACCATCTCACCTTCTGATATTACAGATTTTTTTTTTTATTGGGATACTTGATGGAAAATCTCCCACGTAGGCTCTGGGATAATGCTGCAGAAATTAGCATTCTCATGCACGCTTTCCTTTTGGACTATTTCACGTGTGTGAAATGGCTTAGGCAAGCAAAAAGGATGAAACAATGTTGGTGTTCTGAGTGCAGACTCAGAGTTAGGTTAGAGGTGCATCTACCTACATGATCTATTGATAACAGACCTTAGCCTAAACTTACAGAGAGAGTAGACAGAACACAGCCATACTTTTCCGCCTGCAAACAAACAGCGAGAGAAAGAAAGAAAAAAAGCTACACCAAACAGCCTTAGCTGCCTCTTGGCTGTGGTGCAAACAGAAGGCTCCACTGCTTTATCACTGTGGGGAAAACATACACAAAGCATATATATGTATATTTATAGGCCCCTAAGCCTTGTGTTTGGGCTGAGCCCACATAGATGCTTTTTTTTTTTTTAATAAATGTCGGACAGAATATCCCTCAGCACAAAATCTTACAATCATAAATCTGTCTTGATCACACCTATGATGATATTTAAACACTGACTGCACTGCCTGTGCCAGAGTCTAGAATTATATTTGTTTGGCCTTTTGCTAGTTGGGTTTTAAGGGTACAGCGTTCCAGCCAGTGCAGAAAATGACATGGCATATATTTTTAAATGACTGCTGTAAATGCAAACAAAATTATTAGAAGAACTTTAATAGCAGGTTTGAAACTTTACAACACATATTCATCACAGTCTGTGAAACTGTCATGTAAAGTTATCAATTGGTTTGTAAACTGGGACACAATTTATACACATGGCGGTCATCCAGGACCCGAGTTTATGTCTGGATTGACCCAGTACTTTACCCCCTTATTTTGCAGGCTATTAAAGAAAACTAAATGTTTTATTTTAGACTGTCTGCTTTCTTTATTCCTTCTATTTTTAATTACTGGTAGACATCGAGAGCAAGAAAAAAAGTGTTTGAAATTATCTGCTGTTTGAATCTAATGTTTTAGTTTTGGATGAGAATGCCTGACCCGTCATTAAAGAAATATTGAAATTTTGCTCAGTTATCTTCAAATTAATCTATTCTGACATTTTAAAAAGCAAGTTGTGGTCTTGTTTAAAAAAGGAAATAAGCCTGAAGACAAGGCACAAAAAAAGGTAAAATGTTTTTTTTGTTTTGTTTTTTTTACCCCTTTGGAAATGTAGCAAAAAAATTAATTAAAACAACGCTGAACATCTAGCAGACACATTTGAACGAAATAAGAATTTTTCTTTTCTATCCCCTTGTTCTGCACAATCATTCAACTTTCTCCGTCGTTTATTTATTCAACTTCTATTCCCATCTTAATATGACCACAACATTTCACTTGACCATGCTAAAATAAAGTTGAACAGCTGTTAAAAGCATGCCACGGCTTGCCAGTGTACACTTGTGTGGACGTCTGAGATACTTTTGTAATGACGGCATGTTCTCAAGTCTGTGGAGGCATCCTTTGTGTTCCCTGCTGAAACCACAGGCTGAGCCCCCTCTGCTGCTCCTGTGGCTCTGTGTGGTAACAACCTGCAGGATTTGGGCTGCAGCCGAGGGGATTAGACCTACCAGTGGTGAGAAGCAGAACGGAGGCTTGTATTCTTAACGTAGGAGTGATCCTCTCCACTGGTGGCTGTTGTGGGTGGGCTTTCTGAGACGGCACTGCACACTTTAGCCGCCGTAGCTATAGGCCTCATGAGGAAACATCTCAAGGTTTCTAAGAACTGCGGCTTTCATTTATTGTTAAGATACCACAAAAATGCCCCTAAAGTTGGCAGTATACTTACCGCAAAGGATGGTGTGCAAATGAATTCAACCTCCTCCACTTTTCCGAGTCTTTGTGTTTTGCTTAACACCAGCGTTTCTTAGCGCTTTCCTCCAAAATAGTTGCAAACTTGAAATGAAACAATTAAAATCTAAAATCCCAAACATTTCTACAGCAGAAAAGCAATGTGCCAACAATCCTGCAGCAAAGCCCTGAGTTCAATAAAAGCCTTTAATTGGTCTTCTAAACATTACACTGTAATTGACTGTGGTGAGCCTGGAGAAATCTGTAAACACTCCGTATGTGGTGTTTTTCCTCAACCCTCTCCTTTGACTTTCTTCTCCTTACATCTCCTAAAAATGGTAGAAACATGGGTTGATTTTAAAGACTGGAAGTTCAAGAATTGACTTTTTTTTTTTTTACTTTCAGTTAAAGGAAAAATCTGTCGTTTTTATTTAAATCAATGAAATATTGGAGAAAAAAAATCAACTATTTTTTATTTAATTTTGTTTCTTTTATTTAATTTAACTCACAACTGCTAAGTATTGGGATTTCATGAGAAAAGGCCAACAAAAGTACTGTAAAGTGAATAGAAAATCATTCATGTCCTTTAACAGTTTGTTCACATAAAACCCTGAAAACGTGTGGCGCTATTCAGCCCCAATCTTTTCATCTGATTTTTTAAAATAAAATCTATTTCATTGCATTGCTTTCAAAAGACACCCAATAGTCTGCCTGTTGACCTCGAGACAAACTCTGATTTTATGTGAAGGTCTCAGTGACTTGTTAGAAAAGCTCCACAATTTCTTGAATCACAGTGTTGCTCTGTGGTAGCACTGCAATCACAATGGACTGCATGGGTGCAATATTTTGTTGGGAATTAGGTTTCATGCATTGCAGTTTTGCATATTCAGATGTAAACATATCTGGTGCATATTGTGTAAACGTCCATTTTAGACATTTCCGAAATGTCTAATATGGACATTTTGTAAATGTAAGAAACAAGAGACCAAAAAGTGTGGGCTTACTGCAATATTATCATAATTAAACGTTTCTTATATGTTTCATAAACACTCACTAGGGGATAACTGTCCTCTAAACTCACAGCTAAAGAGAATATCAATTCAAGAAGCAACCAAGACCCCCATAGTAACTTTGGATGAGATTCACAGTTTAGACTAGGAAATCTGTTGACAAGACAACTTTTGGTTTTGCACGTCACAAATCTAACAAAGACAATGTTAGAAGAAGCCACTGCTATATTTACAATATTAGGGACAAATCAATGTATGTAGAGGAAGGCATTCGGGTCTGATGACACCAAAATTGTAATTTTTGGCCTACACCATTTGTGATGGAAAAACTAACACACCTCATCACCATTAATATGTATTCTCTGCATTAAAAGAAACTGGAATCAACTTTATCATGCTGTGGGGAGGGACAAAGTACCTGGTAGAAGTTTAAATAAATATGCAAAATGCTAAATAGAGGATTATCCTGGAAGACAGAGGCTCATTTTCAAAGATGACATCAACTGTAAACATACTGGAATGACCCAGTCAGAGTCACGGTACAATTGTCAGCATATGGTTTTGTGTGTAGAATTTTGAGGAAAGAGATTAATTTAATAGAATCTAATAGAATTTTAATTTAAAAGAACATAAAATCTGGAAAAAGTGAAGTGCAGTCAATACTTTTCAGATGCACTGTACATTTTGCAAGGCACTGTACACGTGGTTCCATATGTCCCAGACTTCTTGTTAATATCAGACTCCATTTGTACAGTTATGAGGGTTAATTCTTGCAGACCTTGTCATGAAGAACTCAACTCATTTGAAGGGTAATATAAAGGAAGTGGGGGGGAATCAGATGCAGAAGGTGAAACCTGTCTTGGTTCAGGTCAATCAGTTTTCTCCTGGTCCCCATCTCCCTGACTCTTTCACTGACTTCATCTATTTTTTCCCTCTGGAGCACTGGAGAGAGTCACAGTAGAGTTGAAGTTGGAGTTCAGAGTGTAGGACACAGAGAACAGGTGACACTTATACTTTTAATGAGAAAAGTTGTGATACTTATGCCTGTTTTTACCTGTTTCTTCAGAATTAATAGAGCCTGATTCAATGCTAGAAACGACAGGACAGTCAGAGAGTAAAAGCTCCTAAGTACTTAGTACTCGGTGTATATAGACACACATCCCAGTCATAGTGTAATGTATGTACATTTACATTAAGGCCAGGATTCTAAATTCTAAATTGTTTGTAAATAAACTACTTAGATTTTAATGTATTACAAATTGTATGGCACTTTTGTATTCACATTTTCTTGCCGTACCTTTGTCATGTTTCTGCAAAGCAACATCCGCAAATGGCAGCGATGAATGACAAGTTGCTTCTCTGGGCTCTCACAGGTGGTTAAAGATGCTCGAAAAGGACTTGGCCAATCTAAAGCTAGTCAAACTTGAAATCATCTCAATGAAAAAACAGGAAAGACAGACACCCCCCCACCCCCAAATGCTAATGCCACCATCCACATTTCAAAGTATTTTTTCCAAAGAAGTTCCTGAAACACTCCTGATACATTGAAACAAAGAGTAATAGGTGCAACAGTACTTTGCACCAATCTTATGGTTGAATAACCTAAATAAGATGAAAAATATGTGTCGTTTGTATCATATGTCTATTTATTCAGTGATGTACCAGCAAAATGGCTTTTGATGTGAAAATATTGCTTATTTTTTCCTATATTGATTGATTAAAATGTGATTAAATGATATTGATTAATTACAGATCCTTTGAGACCTTTTTGGCCAGGAACTGTTTACAGTATGAAAGAGCCACAGATGAGGATGAGCTTTGTAATGGGACAAATGAAGCAATGAGCAGTTTTTGACCCTGACATCAGATGGTGTATAGAGATTCCTTAGTTGAGTTAAAGGTGGTTGTCTAAACTACTGATCTTCACTGTAGAACAAGTAGCTCACATGGCGAGGTGGAATCTGAACGACTTTTGATGTTAGCTGTATGTTACCGTCTTTGGCAAGACGTAACACTCCACGCATCTTTACCAGTGTATGAGAAGTGATGGCCCTGACGTTTTCATAAAAACATTGCTCTAATATGGAATGCATGTAATTGCCAAGCTGAAACATTGCCAGGTTTTTTTGATTATTGCTCTTGAGGGTTTTCCTTTGACGCAGTTGAAGTGGTGTCCTGTTCTGTTATTACACCCAGAGAGCTGATGGCTAATGTAGATACGCTCTGATAGGAGAGGTTTATCACAACGTGCCGCAGCCGCGGCGATGGATGCACACTCCCAGTGGGTAGAGGTGCTTATTATGCATCCCATCTGGAGGCGCAGTGTTTGCTCATAAAAGCCCAGTCTGGATAACGAGGCTTGAACACTCGCTCTTATCTGATTTCATCTAAAGACTAATGATGAGTTTGCCTTCGAACTTCATTTCCTCTTAGCGTCACGGCGCTGCCGGGTTTTGCCCCGATGATTAAGCGCTATAAAACTACTGACGAAGTATTTGAGCTACAATGACAAAATGAGGTGTAGCAAGTCCAGGTTTTTCATGATGGAAATATTTCTTTAAAGTATTCTGCTGGGCTTAATTTGAAGTGATTTAATCTATTTTCCATTCTTTGTTCTTGTTCTTCCACTTCCTGTGTTTTTGTAAACCAGCCAGTGACAGCTCGAGTCTGTGGTTTACCTTTGTATCCTTAATGTCACACTGCCTTTAGATTAGTGCTGTCTAGTTAGAGGTTGATTTATCCTGTGATAAAAAGGCTATAAAGTTTAGAAATTGGACAAAAATTCTTCCTGTAGCACCAAACGGCTTTTTTTCACGTATGTACTTCTCTCTAAGTGAAGTAGAAAATAAATAAAATAGTGATAAAAATAATGGGATATTTAAACAGAAATAAATAAGACCGCTGTCTGTTTAATTTTTTATTTCTGCCTGATTGTGATAATTCATGTCTTCCATGTTGGAAATAAGTTAAATAGAAACATAACCGACTATATTATATTGATTGAAAAAATCTTATCCTGCAATAGATTTTTATGGAGTTGAATTTTCCCTAAACCCTCAGGACTCTTAAGTCTACTGTTTTGTATAGCAGGTTGAGGTTTTTGAAACATACCAGTTATAAGCTGATCATAAAATTGTTCTGTATAAAACATTTTTAATTAAATTTTTCTTTGGGATTAATAAAGTATTTTTGAAGTTAATTAGAATTTTTTTTATATAAAAATGAAATGGTCTTTTGCATATGTATCTGAATGGACAATTTTTCAGAATTTTGATTCTTCTGCTAGCATAACTGTATATTATATTGCATGTCAATTTGATGAATGCTTTTACCCCCTATTAAGTGTTCCCCTTTAAAAACATTCAAGGATTTCCGTTTCGTTAAATCACACTATCGTATATTTTATTCAGAAAGCTGAAGAAAATTAAAACTGCACATATTCATACAGATTTATAACTTTTGTCAATATGTTGTAATACCTCTGCAATGCGTCTTATCAACCAAATAGCTACACATGGCCAAGTTTAGTGTTTAAACTGAATACCAGAAACAAGGTGAGACCCCAAGCGATAAAAACTGTTGATTACACACTCACCTTTAATTATGGACAAGGCATTTTATTTTTTGCTCCAGTTGAAGCCACCCTCTCACAAACACAGATTTTACAATTCAATAAATAAATAAAAACAAAATCAATTCTATTGCAAAATATCAAAACTACTGCCCTTTTTCTGGCATTTCATTATCATATTTATGCCTGAAGCCCTAATTTGGGGTGTCGGTGTTTTTTCACAAGAACTATTTGAAGGCTAATTTCAAGACACTGACCTTTACCAGGTTGGACATATCAAACAATCAAGCAAAAACACATACTTTGCAAATTTGTGAACATATTCAGCTGCCACACATATATCTTAGTTTATTTTAGAAACAAACGCACAATGATACAAAAACGAAAAAACAAAACCAAAAAAGGCAGAGTGTTTGTTTGTTTTGCTCCGGCAGTAAACTGCATCTGGTCAGCGAAGGCTTGCAGAAGCTTTGCTGAGACGATATTGTGTCCCATCCCCCCTTTTGTGCTCCGTCCTTCTTTCAGTCACATTTGAATTTAATATTCCATGAAATAAAGCAGCCCATCAGGCTATTGTGATCACATCAGGTTATTAGAAGAAGTAAAATTATTCTTTCTTACTCGCCTCTCCCCCTCCTTGTCACTTTGGGAACCTTATTTTTGTTCTCTCTATCATGAGTATATTTGAAGGCGAAATGTGCCAAGGTTTTTTCTGTCCTTTAAAATTCTTTATGCTGCCTCTCTGAAAAATGTAAGGGTCCATCTTAAAAGGCAGAGACGGTTCCTTTTGAGAGTAAGACGAATGTTTATTTTTATATGCATTTTGTTAATTTGTATTTGTTATATTTCTGTCCCCCCCCCTCCCCCCCATGTTTATTTGTGCAGGCCTAGCTTGTACACACACATGCATACACATGCCCACATGAGTGTAGTCTGTGGGTGTCAGCCTGTCAGGGGTTCCACATGTCATGTAATTGTATGTATCACCTGCAGCATTCCTTCATTGTAAAAGCATTCTCCTCCAGCTCTGTGTCCTGCTGATCTGGTGCGACGGTGCAATGCCATACATATGACACCCCCACACTGCTCCCATCGGGCTCTTTATTACTCCCATCTTACCTCCATCAAGACCTGGTCTGCTGCCATTATGTCACCTGAGGAGAGAGGGAGGGAAGGGAGAAAGAAGAAGAACAGTCACACTCAAAGCAACATATTCCTGATGGACTGTCTTCTGGACAGGCTAGAGACAAAAAGTACTTCTGCTCTCAGAGTAGCATTTCCTCTTTTTATTTTAAATAAAGATCTTTATCGTATTTCTTAACTTGGAATTTTCTAGTGTTAAAACAGAAAAAAAACATGTGGTGAGAGCTATTTGATGTTTTAGGATTTAGTTGGCTTATGTTTGATATTGTTGATGATGTACGATTTTTGAGAATTCAGAGCAGCAACAGCAAATTATCAGATTTAATATAAAGGTTTTGAGCATTTCAAGTTTTAGTCAAAGGGCTCTGCTTTGTCTCTGTTTCCCAAATCTGCCGTATTGAATTTATGATACCATTTACAACCATTTACAACTAATAAAAAAAAGAAAGAAAAAGATTGGCATTTTGTCAGTAACTTAATGTTTGTTGTCAGTAAAGTTTAGCGTAATAAAAATAGACTGAATGTGTGCACTGAAGTAAACAGTCTTTTTCTTTTTTGATATTTTGTGCTTCAGTAAGTGCAAAACTGAAAAACAGATGGACTTAAAAAATGACTGAGAACAGATATAAATTTAACTACCTTTTAAGAAGATTTTAAATATAAAATATAGCTAACAATATTAAATTTGTACTTCAACTAAAAAATAAGGAAAACGTAGAAAAATTCATGAATGCCAAACTAATAAAAAATAATATGCAGGTTTACAAACGTGGAATATTCTTAAGTTAGGAAAAATATTACTGAAATTTATAAATCTTTAATTTTCAGTCGAAATGTTTTGATTGTCTTTATAATTTTCTGTTAGTAGTGCTTGTGGTTTTCTTTACATGTCATTTTTTCTTGCATCATTTTACTGCTTTTATTATCTAAGACACAGAACAACTGAAAATCTACTGTGGATTTGAAAAAGTTTAATGTGTAATATGTAAAATTATTACATCACACGTCACGTGATGGCAGTAATGAATCTGACGATGCAGGTGATTTAGATTTGTTTCAAACACAAGAACAAGAAAGATTAATTGCTTCTTGTTTTTCAGTTTATAAAAATGTCTAAATATTTGCAAAACTATGAGATTTATATCCCACTCATCAGTGCTTCTATTAAAAGTTAAATCCATGTTATAACATTTTTGCCATTTCACTAAAGTGAGCATGGAGCAATTTTAAAACATAGTTTAGTTATAATTCAAAATTATTAGATATTTTGTTGCGCTAAGGCCACATGATTTAGGTTTACTTGTGTGTGTTATTGCTTCAAACAATACAGAATTTATAAATGTAACACATCAAAGTAATGTTTGTTTTCTGTGAAGGTTAAAAAATTTGCTAAAAAATGTTAGTTCATTTTCTACTTTAACAAAATACACAAACACGCAGTTTTTGTATTCTACCGCTGCTTTTTGCAGAGTTTCCATTTTCAGTTTTACAGTTTTAATGTGATCTTGCAACTTGAGTGTTTGTATGGGGGCGGAGGCGGGGGGTAACAGAGAAAAGGGAGAGAAGGGGTAAGATGGTGCATGCTGATTTATAGCAAGGCCAGAGAGCAAAGCCCTGAAGCAGCAAATGCTGTGGTTCAAATAGAGATTGCTGGCGGCCTTTGGTGTGATCGGTGACCCAAGGTGAGGCACTTAGTGATTTATCTCCTACATATCTCCTCATCTCTCTTGCTCTCTGGTGGTCTGGGGTGTAGGCTAAAACATGTAGCACCTCACTTGGCTTCGGCCCTGGCTTCGCCTCTGACTGACTCAGAAGCGGAGCCTAGCTTAGCCTGGCAAGAGCAGCCCCTCCTGTTAGGGTTAGCCACACATTATGTCATGGGTCAAAGATGGAGGACAAGAGTTGCATGACCTCTGAAAACTTAAAAAGTGATTGTTTAAAGTTCTTGTGCTGTAATTTGATTGGTTTAGCTGTTAAAGTTTTTACTTTTGCACATGTTCAGTCTTTGATGGCCATCATCATGTTTCAGTAAATGCCATATCTGCCGTCTCATGTGAGCAAAACGTCTTTGTTTTACTATGACAGCAGTTTGTAAAAAAAACCCTTTTCTTTCATTTCCTTAATATTGGTTGGACATTTCTAAAGCTAGAGCTCAGACACCGAGCTAAAAGAAGAGTTAAGACCACCAAGTAATTTATGTCTTATTGTACATGTGGGTTCTGTGTGATGGACTGTAAACACAGCCTGATCTACCTTTTCTCAGGTGCCTACCTAACAGATGGGGGTGCCAACTCTCTATGGTCTGCACATGCACAAAAATTAAATAAGACTTGTTCAGACCCTGAAGGACAGATAAATAAGTCAATTTTTATGCCACCCTGGGAAACTGCCCATATCAAAACCACCATTTCCTGGGATTCTGTAGGAGTTGTATTAAGATTGATTTTCCAAGAAAACATTCCTGCCAGCTTTGACTGGTAGATCTTCCCTCTGCTTGGATCCTATCTTCATGACAGAGCGGCTCCCGCACAGCAAAAGAGGCCCATCTCCAGCAGCCACATATAAACCAGAGAAAACAACAATCACTGACTCTCCTCGGCTATGAGATTGGAGTAGTTGCAGTGGCTTACAGCCAGGGTCGCACATGGTGCTCAGGACAGGAGGGCACTCACAGGCAGCCGAAGGTGATAATGAGCCTCTGTGCTGAGTGTCAGCCACCGGTATGTTCTCTCTTTGTGATGTGTGAGGGTATATAGGTGTGTAGTGATAGTTTTGCTGTCGTAATTGGAGAAGCCAAGTGTGGAGGTGCAAATGACAGCATTGCTCCCCGGTAGGTGATCGGGTGACGTCTGCTCTCATATGTTTTGAGTTGGAGGATGTTATTCTGTCCAACTTAATTATGCCTTAAATCTACTGTATTTTTGCAGCAGATACTTAAAAAACATGCAGCATATTGAGACAGTATTACAAATATTACTATCTTCAGTTGGCCACTGTTCAATTATGTGCTATGTTTGTTACCCTGCGGCCCTTTTTAGTGACCTTTGTGAACACACAAGTCTGAGGTTTTGTGTCTTCAGCACCATATATTAGATTAGTCATAAAAAAAATGTCTTGAGCTCTTACTGCTTCACATACTGACAGCTAATGAGAGATGGACAGTCTGCTGCTCAGTAAAGCCACTCACCAACACCGGTGGAGGAACCTGGGTAATAAAGAGAGGAAGGGTGTTGAGGACAATTTGATCTCTTACAAGAAGTGTATTACCTCTTCAACTGCCGTGTCCGTGTGGCGTCCATTTTAGCTGTCGCAGGGTAGATGGGCCAGTTAATGCACCGGCACATGTTGGAGCAGAGAGAAGATGCCGTGCGGAGATTCAAGCACTTCTCGCTAATTTCACACGTATTTCACAGAAGTTTAGATGAACATTTCTGTGTTGTGCCGCCGTTTCAGGAGATTAAGAGAGAAGAGACTTTATCTCACGGTGAAAGAGTTTCTCTTAAGTCACACTCTTGGTTATGACCAAAGGGTCGTGCTCAGTGTTGCTTACACAGTTTAGTTAACATGGCTTCATATTTATAATCTATTCATCTTCATACAAGAAAAGTTCATTTCCAAATCTGTTTCTCATCTCCTTAGACTTTATTACATCACTTTATTCATAAATTTGCAGAAGACCTATCTAAAATACAGTGCTAGAATAAACTCTTAAAAATATTACCAAGAATACTAAAAACTTCTAATGTGGATACATAATGCAGTAGATTGCGCAATATACATGATTTAATGCTGTGGAATTTTTGTGACAGTTTTCATTGTATTTTTACCCTATTGAATATTTTTTGACCACTAGCCACATCAATACAAACGGTTTTTTTTTTTTTATCAAAGGAAAATGTTATGGGTATCTGCAAGCACATCAAAGTCGCTCATTTGTTATTTTGCTCAAAAGAAACCAAAATCTTCAAAGACAACAACCTCAAAGACATTGTGTAAAAGTGGTATATGGAGTGAACTCATGAATTGGTTATAGACGTATTGAAAACAGAGAGCTTTTAATAAAACAAGTCACATTTGCCCATCCACTCACTCACAGCCCCTTTGAGTTCAGTGTCTTGCTCAATGATTTTTCGACATACAGCATGGAAGGAGGGCTGCAGTTGAATCCACATACTTCCAAAGGTCATGGGTCACCGGTGGTCTCCCTACCGGAGGCCACAACCACACCATGATGATGGGGTTTGTGTTTTACTTTGTAAGTAAAGTGCTGGCAAAGCCAAATGGATGACTCATGCTTTTATTTTTAGAAATATTTTATATAACAAAAATACAAAAACAATGTACATAAAACACAAATGCACACAAATACAAATTTATGAGAATTTTTCTGTCACACTAATGTTTAAGAAAGTCCACCTAAACCCTCCAAACACTATCAAAGTCTTCCTTTAGTTGGACAAGTTAGTCATTCAGCACAGTTTTCTTTATTAATACTTACTTTGAATCTGGAAGGAGCTTAATTGTGTTTAAGATATGACTGCTGCTAAACGCTGTGACTGGAAATTGTATTACAATATTTAGTCAAATATATATTTATCAGTTGAGCCTTTAAATAAATATTTAATGTACTTGTGGGATTCCTTTTCAGATCTGGATGCTTTTCAGATTGATATGCTTTGTTAATTCAGTGATAACTGAACTTTACTAAGATCTGTTGAACGTATATAAACTAGACTGAACTAAAAACTGAAACTGGATTTGAATTTGAATCGGACTCTGCACTACTTTGGGTAATCATTTAACTGATTAACACTGTTTGTACAGTGCCTTGAAAAGGTTTATGTACCTGTTTAAGTTCTTCACATTTTCCCAAATTACAGATAAACCACTAATAAAAATCTAAAGGTTTTGGTGTGCATTTGCATTCAGCATGCTTTTCTGGACTACCCCTAATTAAAACAGCTATGAACATTTCACAGAGCAGTGTTAAATTCATCCGTCCATCTATATTTTCCTTTTTTTCCCCCATAGTTGCTTAACTCCTCAGGATACGGAGGAACAGTAAATCTCCCGCAATCAAAGTACATCCTGGACAGGTTGACATCCATCACAGGTCTAGTACAGAGACGTACGGAAAAGATGTGAAAGATGTGCATTATCCACTGTGGACACAGGAGAAACAGACCCATCCCACAGGGTCCGCATGTGTAAAAGCATGGAACGGTGTCCCCTGTTACCTCTGACAGCTCACTTCTACCTGTGCCCTTTCCAATCACAGCAAAAGCAAAGGGAGGAAGCATGTTAAAAACCCTCGTGCTCAATGTCACGTTCATCTGTCAGGGTTGTGATTAGCATGAACTATGATCTGGTATCCACAAGCACAGTCGTGGCCGTGCAACACTCTCTCCTGTCTTCCTGTCTTTTATGCAAAGCACCTCCGATGTTCACGCACTAACTCTCCCTCCATCACTCTCCTTAGTTCGTCACGCAGTCAACAAAGGAAATCAACTGTTTGGTTCCCCTGCTCTCTGTCAGTATTTATTCTAATGTTGTCTGGCGTTACAGGAGAAGCCCATAAAGAGTTCTGATAAATTAACGGTTGTATTGTTCGGCTGCCATGGTCGTTCTTGATCAGGACACCAATTATGGAGGGCAATTTTCTTACTCGCCCGTTTTCTTCCATATGTTCCCAACAAAGGAAGGTTTCTGCAGGGTGGATCAAGTTGACACATGGTGACAGATTCTTTTTTAAATCTTTTTTTTCCTAATAATATTTCAGTGTTATGATGGCACTTACTGTATTTTTATAAATGCATCCCCCCCAATTTCTTCTCTTCCTCAGGGGTAAAGCACAAAATACAGCTCATCTGATTCAATTGAAAATGTCACCCAAGAATCTTTAACCTGAATAGAATAGTTTTGACTCTCCTTATGAGATGTGACAGATGAGGACGCAGCCTGTCTTTATTTGTAAAGATGTAGTCAGACAAGTATGCCTGTGCCTAACTAGTGCAAGTCTAAAAATCAGTAAATAAACTAAGATGCTTGAAGGCAGGTGAAGGGAACCTTTGCTTTTTCCATAAACAATATATGAGGGGCTTTTTGCAAGTCAAATCCTTAAAGATTTACTCCTAGCTGTGCTCTCAGTGCTTTTTAAAGAGCGAAGGCGCATGCATCTAAAATGGGGAGGAAGCGCAGAGGGGGCAGGTAAACAGAAAAAGGATGCACTAAATAAGAACCACTGGGTAATATGAAAATTGAAGGAGTTGGACCATATTGTGTCCCCCTTTCAATCTTATTTTTAGTATGAACCAAAACATGTTTCTGTCTGCTGCCGTCACTCTGAGCTTGCTGAAAACTGTGACGACAGTTCAGTTCCAGGCGCAGTCTGTGCAGCCCAGTCGGTCAGACAGACAGTGACCAGTAATTAAGAGGTTTGGTTTCCCACTGCATGTTATTGCCTTAATAGTCTCCAGGGTAAGATGCTTTTTGACTGCTGGTTGTGCAGTGACCTGTACACATCAAGCTTTTTTTTGCTTATTGGGTTGTCTTCTTTCCACACTAATGGCCATAGGGGGCTGCGTCCAGGCTTCACCTGACCACCGCTCACAAAGCTGGGTCTCTGGAACCGACAGGCGGAACGGAAATCACATTAACCCGACTCAAACCAAAATAAAATCCTACATTCTCTTGCGCTATATTCTAAACAAAAACAGGAGAGTGTCTCTGTTTTCCCCTTTCATCAGCAGCATGTGTCAGTTCGACTCATTGTTGTTTACTGGTGCTTCATGGAGGCCGTCTGCCACCCACACCTCCTTTCCGAGGGAACTCGACAAGCACCTTGTGAGAACACAACTGGGGTTGAAGATCTTTAGCACAGAGAGGGCGATTCAGGGGAGTTGACCTCTCCAGTCAACACACTTTAATTTTGTCTTTAAAGGCGTATAATTAACCTAGCTTGTTAGCGGTTAATTTAAAATCTCAGATTGTTTTTCATTCAAGCACTCTGATGGCTGTTTTCATGACTGGAAGAATGTAGGCCACTGCAGTCCAGCACATCACATCTTGCCTGTAGGCTTAAAGGCAAGAAATTGGAGGTAAATTAAAGCTAAATTAGTTATCACAGCAGCAAGATTTTTTTTTCTTGTTAAGATTGTGCTTGTTTTTTTTTTTTTTTTTTTTTTTTTTTTTAGGTGAGTCTCCATGTCTCTCATCTTTCATCTGTGTGCGCAGCTCTGTGTCCAGAAGGCATCTAGACTCATTTCTTTCCTACCCTTTACATCGCACCTCATCATAAACTCCCCCCCGCGTGGACAATACTGTGGAGAATAAATCGACAATATTTCACCGCTGATGCTCCCTGCCCGCTCTCAGTCCTTTAAAGGGGGTGTGCAGATGCACTGGCAGTTTGTTGTTTTTATTTAATGTGCTGCTACTTCTATGTCATATTTTCTCTCTTTAATTGATGCCATGCCCGCGTTGTTGCCTATTGCACCATTGAGAGGATGCTTTCTCCTAGCAGGCCCTTATCTTTCTCTAATAGGCCTGGCACTCCTCTGAGGCCTTCAGCTGTGTCAGGCCACTGCTGCCTCACCGCACCTCCGGTTTGAGCTGTTGCCGTGCTGCCCATTAGTTCTCTCTCCAGACCTTTCTATTCCCTGCGCTCATCCCTCTGCCACCTCGCCCCTACCCCACAGCTTTCCCATCCTCATCTTTTACCTCTGCCTGCTCTGCTATCTCCTTTCTACCCCGCAGTGTTTCATCAACTGTAATATGAGCTTTCACAATAACTATTTTCCCTCGTACTTTGGCTCCAGTTTGCTCTAGCCCACGGTGTTAGACGCAACAATTAATTGTTTTTGAATGTTTGGTTAGCGGGTATGCAGTCAATTGACAGCGTTGCTAATCAGATATGATGTGTTCAACAAAGTGTAATATGAAGTACTGAAAATATTTAATTGCCAACATTAGACAACAGGTTATGGAAGTTAAAAGTTAATTAATGAAATTAATTTTGTAATCTGGAAAAATTCTACTTCTGAAAATATTTTAAACAGTAAGTGATACTAGTTTATACTTAGGGAATGCTGAAGACTCAATAGAGGAAACCATCGCATAGCAGTAAATGTCCCTATTCAATTCTATTTATTATTAGTCTCATTAAGCCAAATAATCTAAAATCAATGAAAGAAGTACATTTATTTTCCTTGGAACCTTCTTATTGCATGTTTTAAAGAGAAATAAATAAAATAAATGTTATCTCATTAAAATAAACAAAATTTGAAAATTGCAATATTGCCTCTTCAAGTTAAATTTTAATGCTGGAACCAGTCACTTACAGAATCAGCAGCCAAGCTGTCACTAATCACAATTATATATACCTATGAGCAATCAATAAAGAAGCAAAGCATAAGCAAAACAAATCCAGCGGTCCTGCTAATGGTTTGCGTCACTTTCTGTGTCAACTTGGACTTCAGACCCATGGAGCTTTAAGCTCCTGCCTCTGTGAAGAAGGTGTGTATATTTGTCTTGGCTACTTTTTCATAAGTAAAACATTGTCCCTTTAGCTTGTTTAGCTTGCAGAGGATAGACGGACGATTTCAGTTTGCTTTACTGCTGCTAATTTATGGTGGATTTCCCATTTTATAGTTTGCATGGTACAGTTTTACTTTCGCTGTTGATGTTGCCCTCGAAGAACTCAACATCAGCTGTTCATCATTTCAATCTCTCAAAGTGTGTTAGGAGAACCGCACGCAATTCAACCCCTGTTTATTATGTTTATCTCGTAACACTTTATTTGAAGGGGGTGAATAAGACTGTAGTGAGACTTTCATAAACATGACATAATATGTCATGAACATGAATAAGCCTTCATGAATATCTATGACTGTTGTCATAAAGCGTCATTCAGTAAATTATGGCACTTTTAATACAAAGTTGTCATTCTTCAAAATGTCTTTGTAATGACAACTTGACATTAACCAAGAAATCATTACGGTTTAATCTTTACCTTTAATAACATAAAGTAACCTCATTTTTAAAGTGCGATCAGTAAAACTTTTATAACAAATTTATATCAGTAATTATTCAAAATGTCTGTTATGACAACTTGACATTAACCAAGAAATCATGTCAACTTTGTATTAAAAGTGTTATAATTTGCTGAACTACACATTATGACAACAGTCATAAATATTCATAAAGGCTTATATCATGTCAGTCTTATTCAACCCCCTTCAAATAAAGTGTTACCCTTTAGTTTTGCTGAATGTGATTACACACTATGTGGTTCCAGGCATGTGTACAGTGATTGAGCAATCCATAAAATTTACTGGAAACCTTATATTAAGAAAATGTGTGACCTCCTTGAGCTTGGCAAGTTGGGGTGAGACTTGTGACAAACTTTTACAGGATTTTGTTCTTATTATAAGGAACTGATGCCTATGATAAGTTTGTAGAGCATATAATGAGTGAAGAATAACTTGAAACTGAATTGTAATTCTAACATGGATGTTTTCTTTGTCTGCTTGCACTTCGTCTCTTTGACAATTACGTCTTTTTGCTAAGAAAGTCTTTGATGTTTTTTTTCCTTCCAAACCAGCTTATTTTCAGAGCCAATATATTCTGATTAGAAACATTAGAACTACACTTGTAAGTCCTTTGTCAATAGTAATTGATATAGCTTATGGTTTCCTGTCATGACATTGCAAATTGGTGTGAAAATTTGAAGTGGACTGTTCATCTGCTGTAACATGGCTGTGGCTCTCAGCCTGAGATTTCTTTCCAGAAAGTGTTTTAATTAGTTTAATGCTTGACTTAATCTGCCTGTGCTTGTTGGTCTAAAAGAACAGGAACAATCTTCCATGTCTTTTAACTGAAAATGGAAAAGATACTAAATTAATTGCTAAAATCTGATCTCTGTGCAACAGCAGTCTTCTTAACTTTTGACAGTTTGGCAAAATTATTAATTGTGCAAGACCAAAATGTAATTGCATTAAATACCTTTTTTACTTTTGTGTTATACATGGGTCTAGTTATGGAAAAAAATGATCTCATTGGTATAATTTATTATTATTATTATTATTATTATTATTATTATTATTATTATTATTATTTAACGCATAACACTACATTTTTTAAATTTTTTATTCTTGAGAGCATCACAAAGAGCATACAGTACTTGATGACTGTGTTAAATTAAATAATTAAATTCTTTCTTAGCAGTGAAAGGGAGAGTTCAAGCTTTGTTAGGGTTTTTCTTAACTAATGGCTGGATATTTTTATTTAATTAACAAAGAAAATCACTATTTTACTTATATTGATGGCATTCTATTGTGTACATTTAGTAAATTGTTTAAATAATTATATTCAGTTGCACTTCTCTTTGGATGGATTATGTTATTATTTTTAATAACTTCGTATTTTATGTTGTGAATTTACCCTTACTATGTAGTAAGGGTAAATTCTAGTTTTTATTTTTTATTTTGTGTAAATATGCATTCTTCGACTTACCTGTCACTTTGCTGCTTGTTTATCCGATTTTCCCCACTGAGGGACTATGGAAGTTATTTCTATTTTATGTTAGGAATTTACACTGTAAACAGTTCAATTTGAATCATACAGTTAAAGAAGAATCATGTATCAAAGTCTGTGTTCATTCAATAATCTTTTTATAAAGTAAAGAACTTTGAACTGCCTTGTTGCTGAAATGTGCTATACAAATGTGATTGAATGATTGAATAATTAAGAACAGTCAGTATCAATAATAATTTTATTACAGATTTGATGGCTCCCCGTCTTTCTAAACATCTTAAATTGTTTTACGTATTCTTGTCCTGTTCAGGGGATTCCTTATACTTCAAAAATATCTGAAGAATACGTTTTATATTAGATTCAGATTTGCTAAATGCTATGACATTATGATAAAAAATAATACATTACTCCAGGTGCATTGATATTATCCATGTCCTTCTGAGAGGTGAAATCTGACACTGACTTGTTGGTTGTCTTGGAATGAAAGCCCGTGTAGGCATTGGTAGATTGGCAAAGCAGTTTGTTCAACCAAATTTAACAATGATATATCATTATCACAACTTTTGGGAAAATCTATAAAATCAATGGGCCTGCAGGAGGAGCAGGATTAGAATTACTAACACGCTAAGAGAGTGTTAAAGTGCTCGAGTATGGATCTCGGTTGTGGCTTGGATCAATGGCATTTGTGGACACTAAGCTCAATAACAAGCCATCTAAGAACTGGTTAGAAGAAGAAAGAAATAGATGTGAAAAGCAAATTTGCTGCTAGAGAAGCTAATATCCTGCGCGCGCCTGGCTGAACATGAGCTGCGCAGCTGCTCCGAGAGAAAAAAGTGCAGAAAGGTGCAGAGGAACAGGTCCTGCTGCTGAAACGATACAGATACAAATGTAGATGCCTTTATTGATATTCCTCCATCACTGTTATTGGCAGACAGCAGTGAGGAATGTAGAGATGCATTGATCTTAAAGTGTGGGGGAAAAAATGCATTGAGTGGCACAATTTAATTTGAACATTGAGTGTTTTCAGAAAGACAAGTGATCTTGTAGTATTTATTGAAGAATACATTACTGTACGTTTTTTTTTCTGAAGGAATTAATATATTTCAATTGGGCCTGAAATCCTAGTCCTGCTGTCTGTGCTCCCTGGTCTGAGTTTTATATCAGTTAACAACAAAAATAACACAAAAAAAGTGAAATTCTGCTTATGATTTCCACAGTTTAAGAGAAAGTGATGAAATACAGTATACATTTAAAGCTGATTATGTATCTACATTCAAATGCCAATTAGACACATATAGTTCAAAAGTACACTTTAAACAGAACACTTGAAAATACTTTTAAAATTAGACAATGTAATTTGTTAAGCCCCTTTTTATGACTTTACTCTGTTGCCAAACAATAGTGAAAATAAAAATTTTAATTCACCAGAAATTTTAAGTGAAAAATACTGAGTGCAGCCTTCAAATGTTTCAACTCTTCAGTGGACTTGGACTTCCTTTAACACCTTAGAACCGTCCATCTGTCCGTGTGTCTAATCACAAGGCATCCCCAGGTCAAAAAGGAAAAACGCCATCCAGCAGGGTTTTGGGTCCATGCCTGTGGTCTTCTCCCAGTGCAGTAAGATCCATACCCCAACACTCCTAGTAGATATAATCCCAAAATACCCTATACTCACAAAAATCAAGTGGCTCTGACAATGAAAATCCCACAACACCTTTAACAATTCCCACTAAAGATCAAGGTCACAGTTCCACAACCAGGTTAGGGGGCACACTGCTTCTTCTGAATTTGAGGTTTTAGATGTGTCCTTTCTTTAACACATAATTGGCATTAGCAGGATTCAGGAGAATGTTACATATTAAGGTAATCCAATGGAATTGGGGATACATCTAAAGGATACAGGACAGCCTTCAATGACTACCTTTTCACATCTTTACCCTGGAGTAAAGATTCTGAGAAGTGGGAACTGGAATCTCTGCTCTCCTTTCCAGATACGTAGATGGACAGATGAATAGTTGGTGGCTATTTTAGGTGAAAACATTAAACACATAATATTTCATTAGCACCAAAATCTACTTGGGTTTTACTTTCCTTATCTAAATTGAAATGGGGTGTGTGCTTGTACTTGGTGATTGGTGATGAGGACCAACTCTGGCTTCTTGTGGAACAGTTGAGAAGGTAAAAGATGGTGCTTGAGCTACAGTCAAACAACTCCACTTCCCAAAGAACACAAGTGGGTTTTCTACACAAAGTGCTGGGAATAACAGCAAGACACACACAGCTTATGTGCTAGGAGGACAACACAATGGTAAGAATGATGGACTGAGCAAAAAGAAAGGACTGTCGTGTGAAACACAAAATAAGGACAGGTATAAAAGAAAGGCAAGAAGTGAAAAGGCAGATTGTTCCAAATGGAGGATGGATGAAAACTCATAGTAAACTGGGAAGCTTAGACTCCCTTTAACTAGTTTGGTTCCACCGCCTCGATGAGCGGCATGAGAGCTAAATGGAGTCAGGTACAAATAACGCATAATCAAACGGCTTAACGAGTTCCAGCATTTTTTTTTTTTTATTGTCACCCTTGCAACTATTTTCTAACTGGAGGCCTGGTTTGGATGTAGAAAATCTTCTCTTTCAGAGATGTCAAAGAAGTTTCTGACAGAGCAGTTATCACAGCATGTCAAATTGCTCCTGCTCAAGAAATAATTTGGATTTTTTTTTTTCTTTTTCAGAGAGTGCTGCAAAACAAAAGCCTCTGCCCCTCCCTAATTTGCCTTGGCAGGGTCCCTCTGGCTGGGGGGTCCGCATGGAAAGAAAGGGTTTTACCAGAGGATTATAGGAGGAGAGGGGGTGAGATGAGAGAGTATGGATGTGTATGTGTGTGTGAGATGAGGTGTGGTGGTGACGGGGTTGCAAGCAATTTTATCCAAAATGCTGCAATTGTCCCCAAGATTGTACAGTGCAGAGCGGTAGCACTCATTTTCTAGTCTATTCATTACCTCCTCTGTATTTACTTATCTTTGTCTCCCAAGAAAAAAAAAAGAATCTGTTAAAAGGGTTGCTTTTATTCGGTAGAGGGTTTTTAACAGAGCTTTATCCCCTGACGTGGTTGAGTTAACCTATACTGTAGCTATCTTATGAGAGTGGCATGAATAGCAAATGAGTAGTTTTGAGGTTTCTTGTGGTAATAGACACTGTTAGATTCCTGATTTCTTCAAATTGCATTTCATTTCCCTGCTGTCTCACGTAATGGTTTCTTTTTAAGTGGAATTGCCAATTTTGTTATAGCTCCAATTAGAACAGTGAGAATTATGCTATTATTTTGAGATATATGTCTAAAAAAATAAATGCTGTTTTTATGTCCTGTACAATCTATGGTAGTTTGTGATTGTAGTTTTCTTTGAAATGTAATCCCCTCATAAATGATTCATATTTGGTGGGAGATCATATGACAGAGAATAATAAACAAGTACTGGCTGTCATATTTACATTCAAATAAATGCAGGCAAAGGAAGTTCATATGAAAAGATATTTCTTCTGTTTTTGTTTCCCTGTAAAACATAGTTGTCATTGTCTCTCTCAATGACTGTCAGAGTGGATTTACAGTATTGTTGTGTCTCAGTTTGATATAATGTCATTATTTTAGATTCCATCAACGTTTTCTTTTTTTGCATACATCTTATTAAGATTCATGTAGAAATCAGGCTTTTCTAACACTAGAACTTGTAGCAACTTACATTTGGTTTCTACGTGGTATAATCTCAGTTTTAATCCAAATTACAGAACTCACAGCTTCAAAAGAATTAATTAATTATGAGGAGAGTAGATCTTTAATAACAATTACCACAAAAAGATTTTTTCCGCATTTTTAAAAATAACACAAAGCTGTTGTAGCTTTTGTACAAAACATGGACTGTGACTGTAGCTACGACATTAGTGTTTTCTAAATGTTAAATATTTAAATATTGGAACTAATGAAAAACAACACCTGGATAAGAAACAAATAGATTTTTCTTGACAAATTATTTCAAAGCAAATTTTGCTGATTATAATTTGCTGGATGCAAATGGAGCACAACTCATTGGGAATAAACCCTGGTGTTGAAACATTGTTAAAGTGTGGTTACTGATACTGTAGTGTGCCAACACTTCATTGGAGATAAAGTAAAGTCTGCAAGAGAAATAACTTAAAGAAACGTCTCCTTGGGGCACTCAGGCTATCCAATCTCTTTGGGAGAAAAAATGTCCTATTAAAAACTCCTGAACAATAAGATTTTTTTTTCTCCTCTCTTCCAACTTAATTACTGATATTTCTCTTTAATAGGTGCCTGATTTGAGGTAGATAATTAGATGGGATATTGAACTGGGCCTCCAGGGGGCTCAGGTCTAGTGGATCAGGCACACAAAGATGAGTGTAGACGCCATCTTTTCAAATTATTCTGGGAGGCCAGTGCTCCCAAGCAGCTTATGCAGCTAAGGCTGGGTAATTAAATTATAATTTAACCTGCTGAGGGTGGAGTGGCAGGACTGGACTGAATTTGGGGGTAGAATGGCACTGACAGGATTTACACTTAATGAAATAATAAAGCAATGCTAGCAAGGAAGCTGGCAGTGAAGTAACAGATGTACTGCCACTTGGCTTTCTCTTTATCCACTCTGAAGCATTGAGAGAAGGTGCAAACGTAATGAGTGGCACGCTCACTCCTCTCCATTTTCTGCTTGCACTCCTCCCTTTTCTTTAGCATGTTTTCGTCAAGTGGACGATGTTATGCTTTAGTCAATAAAAACAGTTTTATGGTGTTACTTTTTTCTCCAGGTATTTGCTATGAGTGTGCGTGAAACTCATGTTGTTTGAAATGTAATGAACACTAATGTTTACACAGGTTTATAGGATTTTGAAAGAGAGACAAACAATGTATATAATGTACACAGGCAACATGGACCTGCTTTATCTTATTTTTACAATATGTTGTTTTGAAAATAGACTTTATTGCTTTCTCTGCTTAATAGGCTGTTGTCATTTGCAGCCCTTTTTTTTGGCGAACACGTGACACGCATCTTGTACATCCAGAGGTTTGTCCGTTCTCCTTTGTATAATAGCTCTGAAAATCTACTTTCAAAGCTTGCCACAGATGCTCAATTAGAATCATTCAAACTCAGATTTTGACCAGGCATTTTGAGCACATAGATGCGCTTTGATCCAAACCATTTCATCTTAGATCTGACTGTACGTTAAAGGTCATCCTGCTGACTGATAAACATCCACACGAGTTCCAAGTTTTCTGCAACCTCTACTAGGTTTTCTCCCAGGGTTGCTTTGTATTAAGCTCAAGAAGTGCTCAAAGCAAACACCTCCACAGCCAGTTTTTCAGTGTGTGTTTAGGTGATGTGCAACACTTTTCCAATACCTCATAGCTGTATGCATGTAGGCGAGAACACAAAGGTTGTCTTCCTGAAATACATTCACAAAGACCAGATTTGTGGAGAACAAAACTAAACTGCCAATGTCTGCAGCTCCTCCAGAGTTACCATTGACCCTCTTGTCTGCAGTGACCCTTGTTTTCCTTTCATGCCATTCGGTTTAGATGGAAAGCCATGGAGGTGTGGCTTCTGAGATTTGGCATCAGATTTCAGAAAAATGTAGTTAGACAACTGATTGTACCTCTAACAAAGAGAACTACTGTCTTTTGACCTCAATGGTTTGAAAATCTTTCATCCCTTAATGAAAGTGTGATATGAAAACTGCTTTAGATAGGCTTGCAGTAATGGCTTACTTGTTTGCTCTTTAATGACGGATTAATCAGTGGTTACAATCAGTATTTTGTAACCTGACATTGATATAAACTTCTCCATAACTTTATCCCTGGCCTGTGTGTTTTATTTCTTGGTCTTCATGATGCTGTATGTTCAACAATGTTCACAGAGCAGCCGGGTGTAAAAGGGGAAATTTTACTAATTAGACATCTGCTAGCCTAGATTGCACTGAAATCGATGCAGGATCAATTAAAAGCAAAAGTTTACTTTAAAAATATTTGATCTCAACATTAACAAGTGATCCATAGCTTAAGACAGCAAATCTATTTTCATATTCCTCTCAGTACATACCTGTGTTGTGTATCTCATTATGATGCCTCCTCTACCATCTGTAGTCAGTTCTGAAATAAACAAACACAATGCACCTCGTTCACCTTCAGACAGTGAGCTGGATTACATTTCATAAAGGACTCTCTCAATTCAGAGTTTATATGTTAAAATGCATCAGGAAGACAATGGGTGAATTAGAGAGGAGAAGGAAGTGGAGTAGAGTGTGAATTGGAGAGAGACAAAAACATTTAAACAACCGTCAGGACAAAAGAAATAGCAAATTTGACTGCTTCTGTTTAGGGCTGCTCCATCTTGTCGTATTCCCTTCTCTCCCCTTCGTCCATCGCCGCCGCAGTTAAGATGGATGCGTCTCAGCGGAGGCAAGAGGCAGGCAACGTTCCTAAAGCTCCTCGATGCCGCGAGCTCATTACATCCCTCCCCTTCATAATCACTCCCACCCTCGTCCGTCCCCGCTCCCACCACTCACCCGAGCCTAAATCTGCCCGCAGCCTCGGCCCGAGATCCAGCCCCAGCCAGCATGACAGACAGGCCCAGTTAACAGTCCCTGTAAGCAGGGAAAGAAAGCCAAGCATTGAGGTAAAATGACTGGACCGCAAATGACAGGTGTAGTTAAAATAGTGAGGCGCAGAAAGGCTTGAGGACAGAGAACCAGGGCAGTGCTGTAATAAGCAGGATGAAGGAGCTCATGCATTGCCTGAGTTTTCCTCTCTCATCTACTAACATCTTTCCTCAGGCAAACACAGGGAAAATAAGAGAAAGTTAACTTTTTTTTTCCTTTTGAGACTTCGTCTCTTCATTCAGCTACGTCTCTTATGTTAGTCCTGTCTTAAAGGAAGGACGCTAATGAAGCGTGATTGACATAATGCAGGATTTTTCCATCAAGTTCAGTCCACCCCAATTTCAAAAAATATTTTTGTTGCATCTTGGTGTTGGGCTGCAGGGTGGCTGAGCGGTTGACTGGAAAAGAATAAAACTAACTTAGAAAGCGAGTTGAAAGGCATGGAGTTAGACCGTCACTGAAAGACAATTATGTATCTCGGCAAGTTTCAGTCTATGAAAAACATATTTTAATGAACTCATTCGTTAAAATAGGTTTGATAGGAATAATTAAAGGTTGATAATGTCAAGATTTTCTAAGCACAGATCACAACTTGAATGTGGAAATTGGAGCATTGGGCTGGTCTTTTGTTTGGCTGTGTTTTTGTTTGTTTCTGTCTTTGCTGGAAACTACAGGGTAGTGCATTAGTATAAACCAAATATAAGTTGTTGTAATTTATTAAAATGCTTATTTTCCTGCTAACAGTTCAAGTATAAAACATTTTGCAATTACAAAGTGTGGTTTATGAAGATTTTGTGCCTTCATTAAAAAAGGCGATCCAAACCAACCCCAACACGTGTGAAAATATTATTCCCCAACTTATTAAGTCAAAAGTCATGAATGAAAAGCTGTGATTATCTATATTTTTATTTCTGTTTTATTAACTAACCTTTCTGTCATGAAGGAAAGACCTTAAAATCACCACATCATATCTCAGTCTGAATGACGTCTCGAACATGTGAGAAACAAACAAAACTGAGACAACTGAACAGGGTTGTATCTTCCCAAAAATGGGGGATTTCTCCAAGAGCAAATTTGTGACTCACACAGGTGGTCACAGAAAAAAATCAACCTTGCTGTAATTAATAGAATCATGAATTCTGCTCTCCTGCAGAAAATTGTGAAAGAGTATGTCGCTAAGTCATGACCTTATGCTCCAGTCCACTCTTACAGAAAAATAATCTATCTATAATAATAATAAATACACAATCTAGTTCACTAAACTGCACATGGAATAAAATGAAGGGTTTAAAGTGATCTATTCAAAATCTGGACTTGTATCTGATTGATATGCTGTGGCATCACCTTAGACAGACTTCTCATGTTTGAAAAGCCTCCAGTGTGGCTGAATTAAAATAATTCTGCAAAGAATCAGAACAATGCAAAACTGATCTTTATCTATTGTTAGGTTTAACATGCATACTTTACATGTAGCCCCAGGTTGATAGTTTTTTGCCTTGACAAGACTTTAAAAACAAAACAAAACTGTATTTTGTATATACTGAAGTTGTACATCTTTATTGAAAATCTTATTTGACAATCTGAAACATTTAGTGTGAGAGCAAAAACCAAAAAACAAACAAACAAAAAAAAATATTATTTATCCTCAGCCATTCTTTAATGTCCATATAAAACAATCCCCTCAAGATGACTGGGAATAAAGTGCCATAATTTCTAATCCATGAATGAAAAATGCTACATAAGCAATAAATATCCACCACAATTTATTATCTAAAACACTTTCAAAGTCCACGGCATTGGGCTGATGTAGTGTCTTTGTTTTGTTCCATCGGCTTCATTTGATGCTTTTTATTATTCAAAAGTATTTTCTTTCTTATCCTTTCAATTGCCCTTCTTGACACAGATTCCCCTGCCTGTCTGATTGGTATTAGCAGGATTATCAATGCTGCAGTCATAATGAAAGGTAATGCACCACAATTACTGATATAGATCTGGGGGATTAAACATCATAATGCAGAGTTTCCTTTGGGGTAATAAATCTAATGCGCTTTGATCATCGACTTAGTTGATATGCATGCTGCTTCTGTTTCCACAATACTTAGCAGATGATCATTATTGGCTCTCAAACTTGGCTTTGCGGTTCCCTTGTATTGCACAAGAGAGTCAATCATTCCCTGCCATATTTGTAGTTGATATCTAGAAAAGGTGATGTCACAGTTAAATTTGAGAATTTAAGGACTTCTCAAAAATGCATCAAAGAATCAAATGTGATGAGGGAATAGTATTACAACATGATAAAATGCTCAAAACGTTGATTTTGGAAAATATGCCACATCTTAATTTATCCTGGATGTAAATTTGGTCAATTCAAATTTAATATTATTTTCATTCTTAATAAACAAATCACAAAAAAGTTGATCGATATTCTGTGTTTAAATTCAAGCGTTTATGCCAAGCCCTGATGGTTTGGGGGCACTAAGCAGCGGCTTAGTTCTCTTATGACTAGGATCGGCTCTCGTTTGAAGAAGCCTGAAGTATCTGGCGAAAATTTGGACAACATGCAAAGTCAATGCAGAAAAACCTCAAGCCAGAATTGGAATAAAGGACTTTCTAGTTACAAAGCAATAGTACAAACAACTGCAACACAATACCCCCCCCAAACTACTAGAGCAGCAATAAAGATAAATGAAAGTAGGAATTTTGGTGAAAACTTTAGTTATATTTAGATCTAGTGACTCAGAATGGTTTTATGTTTAGCAACATTCTTGAGTGAAGGGATGTATTCTCCTTCTTCTACAGAAAATCCGAAGTACAATCATCTTTCAGCCGATGTCTGTACAGGACATGTTAAATATGACTAATGGCCCTGTCTTAAAACAACATTTCCACAAAGTCTTTGGCTGTTGTTAAAGGGTCAGTCTATTATAACATGCACAAAAAATTCACCATGATGAGTTTCCATCATCTCTTGCATATAATTGTTTGAAGAGGTAAATGTGGCACCTTCAAGAGTCTGGAAAATGCTTCCAAGGATGAACCAGAGTTAGTTGTGCAGCTTGGCAATTCTCTAGATATCTTAGCTGTTTTTGTTTTTTCCTGGGATGTCAAGTAAGAAAGCAGAGTGTTAGAAATGTGGCCTTAAATACATTCTCCGGTGTCTCTTCAATTAACTCCAGATGAGTCAGTTAACCTATCAGAAGTTCCCAAAGCCATGACATCACTATTCGGGCTTCCCCGCTTTTTCCTTTTATTTAAAGAGATAGTCTTCAGTCAGTATGTCAATTTTTGATTTTGCAGACATTAATAAATAAACCTCTGACACATCCTCTTATTTTTGTGGCATGTAAGAAACAAATACATATTCTTAATTCTAACTGATTTAAAACAAGTTAGGTTTGACCTGATTTAACTTCAGACACTTTCAGGTGTATGTGCCTCCTCTATTCGGTGTGAATAAGTGCCTGGTTTCAGCTTGACTTTCTAAAATTGCAAGCAAATTTGAAGGCTCTTTCCAGGTCAGCAGCCATTGTTCCTTTTTTGTGTGTCTCTATGTTTTCATTTGACTTTGTCTCAACAATTTCTAAAAATATTCCGCCCTGTCAGAGGGCCTCAAAAATGTTGGCGTTACCTCTGATTGAACATAATTTCTAATCTTTTTAGAAATTCTACCACTTAAGTTCATAGCACACCTTCACTTGTTGAGTACAAACCTGGACAATATTTTTTTCCTACTGAATCAGAATCTGTCTTGAAGTTCATAAAACTAATTACACATCTATCATAAATCAGTTGTTTTTTCTACAGTTCATCTTCTTTAATTCCTTCCTCTATTTTCTTTGTCTCATTATGTTGCCTGCTCTTATGTTTCTGCTCCTCCACATCCTTGGTGTCAATCGATTACGTCCTTGGTTGAGGTTCTTCCCCTTAGCGGATGCGCTGGGTATCCATAGTTTGCGTTCTGACCCTGGTGCGGCCCCTTGCCTCACCCCGTGGCTCCTTCCGAACTTTGATGGTAGCGTCTATATCCATGTCACCAGTCTGACACTGTCTGTACTACATCAATAAACATTTAGGGTGGGCAGATTTTTTGGGGCTGAATAATTTATAGTGCATGATTAGAAACTCTATCCTGACGGAGGGGTCTGGTTGCTTGTATGTTTTGTCTTGGATCTTTACAATAAAACATGACCCAGTCTGATTAGAAACTCTGTGGCTTCAGAGATCGGTGTATTGTTGTGTGTCTGTGAGCAAAAATACCCATGAGAGACAGAAAAACTGGGGTTTTAAAGGACGACTGGAGAAGCCAATACAGCATGAAGAAACTCCTGTTAAGCCTTTGATTTTTCAGTTGACTTTGTCTTTGTCCTTTTGACAAGGACAACCTAGCGTTGGACGTATTTGATTTGCCACCTCACCTTTAATTGTAGATAATGGTAATTACTTGACAGCAATGGGATAAGACTTTAACATGAGTTAAATAATCTTCTGTTTAAAATCTGGTACATGTTAACATTGAGGCAAGCTGCAGATTTTCTTTCATAAGTGGTTTTCTTCTTATGACTGTTTCAGTAAAAGGCCACATTTGTGAAGAGCATGACCAACAGTTGTTCTGTCAAACTAGGTCTCCCACTTGAGTTGTGGGTCAGGTGGGAGACCCTCTTGACATAAAGGACCTGCATGGTCCTCTATGTTACTTAAAGATCTGCAGGCCCAGTCTGCACTTTAGGAAAATGACAATGTTCTAGTAGGTGTGCAGTTGTGGAATAAGCCCTCAACATATGTCTCCATGTCGGTGTATATAAGCTGCTTAGGCCTTGTGCCACTATTCATCCTATTTTTAATTCTGCTGAACAACCACATTCTACTTAGAGATGAACGGTTCTCACCATGGCCTTTTAAGCGATGACAATGTGTTGGTTTAAACATTCTTTTCTCAGAGGAGAAAAAGAAGGTAATAACTGTAGCAAAGAATTAAATAATTTCTCAAAAGAGTAGCAATGCAGTTAGTTATTGCTGTCTCTGAGAGATTAATTATCCAAATAAAAAGAAAAACAGTAAATATCTCCTGACTGTTTCTGAAAAGTTTTCTGAAAAGTTGTTTATTTATTTTTTGTCTGTCATGATCTGACCGGTTGTTTTCTTTACCTGCTGTGTGTTGGGCACCAGCCTCTGACTGTGGGAGTTATTGGTTCTGTCAGTGCATCAGCCAACGCAGTTGTAAAAATCTGGGCTGCACATGGGCATTGGCAGAGTCAGCTGGTGAGTAAGTACAGCTGGCAAAATTAATGACACACACACTTTGTAGTTGAGCATGCAGTAGAGAAGATGAGGAGATATGAATTTGGCTATATTTTTTTCAATTTTGGCATGAAGATTTTGACATCCGGCTGAACAGTGGCGCAGTTGGTAGAGCTGTTGCCTTGCAGCAAGAAGGTTCTGGGTTCGATTCTTGACCCCGGTCTTTCTGCATGGAGTTTACATGCTCTCCCTGTGCATGCGTAGGTTTTCTCCGGGTTCTCCGTTTTCCTGCCACAGTCCAAAAACATGACTCTCAGGTTAATTGGCCTCTCCAAATTGCCCCTAGGTGTGTGTGTGTGCATGGTTATTTGTCCTGTGTGTCTCTCAGTTGCCCTGCGACAGACTGGCGACCTGTCCATGGTGACCCCGCCTCTCGCCCTGAACGTTAGCTGGAGATAGGAACCAGCAACCCTCCTGACTGCACAAAGGCCCAAAAACGTAATTCCTGAACTGTCTGGTTTGTTGTTTGGTCTATATGATGGTGTTTGTTTTCTAGCAGACCTCAGGGACCTTCACAGACCAACACAGTAAGTTACAACGTAATGCTGCTGATTACTTTGAATATTGCAAAGCTATAACAGAGTAAACAAAACTAAATAGAAACTTTTCTCTCAATTTGTATTGCAATTTATGTCTAAAACAAAATCCTTGTCGTTAGAGTTATGAAACTAAAATAAATCACAACATGTCAATTGAAATCTTTTATTCCAAGAGTGAATTACATGCTGACACAAATTCTAAAGCCCCAGTCTTTACCTTCAATATCTGACTTTTTAAAGTGAAGCGCTTGTCCCATTAGAGCGCTCACATCTGTTTTTACATAATACAGAGAAATATTCCGCAGGTTCAGAATATGAAAAAAAACCAACCAACTTTCATTTTCATCCAGCTGATAAAAGCAAACATAAGCAAGTGTCTGGCAGGCATTTGTGTCCTTCATGCGGTCCGCCTTTCTTTGTGGTTCAAAGGGACAACGGCGAGAGCTCATCATGGACATCTCATCATGCAGCATCTCAGAGTCTGTGTTTGGGGTGGGTAGAAGGGTGTTATGTTCATTAGCACAGTCAAAAAGCCTGGGGGCATACGCAGAAGAGGAGTGAGTGAAGGGGAGCAGAGAGGGAGGGATGGCTTGTATGGAAATTGACCAGTGTGCTGTAACTGTTCATCTGGCGTAGGCCTTTGAAGTGAGCTGTTCAACACTGCAGCCGGCCTTGTTCTTGATAATTGCCTAAATGATCTCCGTGGAGCGTGGGCTTGTGTTACAACTGAACTAATCCAGGGGCAACCCGCTGATTTGACAGAGAGCTCCTCTGTGCCCACCCTGCACACCCACCCTCTTTGCCCAAACAACCCGCCTGTCTTCTATTCTTTTTTTGTCTGTTTATTGGACTAAAGCACCAGGGGGTGTCATGCTTGTGTTGCGGGTTCTGGCGGTGCGGGGAATGTTGTCGGGGGCTGGTGATGTTCTGTTTGTTATGGGGTTGAAGCCCTCAACAGTCCTCAAGGTTAGGCACACGCTTAACCCCGCACTCCTTGACATACTCTTCTTATGCGCATTGATATGGAAATGCACAGAGGACCTTATTTGCAAATCAGGGAGGAATAATTAGTCAGGAGCACTTAGTAACAACAACAATATAGCACAAGTCTGATCCAGGCTGAGCTGCTCTCTCTTTGTCATTTTAGCAGCTTTTGGCAATCTGACAATCTTTCCTTCACCCCACACGCCTCTCAGTTGCCAAAAACGCTTGTGGGTGATGGGGCATCCACATCAACTACAGTGTTTGGCCTTTTGGAGCCTCAACAGGGTTTAGGGAGCCAGTGGAGCATGGAGGCCAAGCAGAGCCCTAGGCCAGGAGCATGGAGTATGGAGCAGAGCCTGGGTCGGAGACCTTTCTGGGAATCAGCGAGGTCAGAGCACAGAGCAAAACAAAAAGGAAATAATGTGGATATCCAGAGACCTGAGCTTTACAGGTCCTGAAGGAAGAAAGAGCCTGATCATTTAGGTCCATGAAAAGATTTGTAAAATGAAAGTTCAGTCAAAAGTAAGAGACATACTTTGCTAGCTGAAGTTTCTCTTGAAGAGCTTTAGTAAATAAAGAATTACCAAAAGGAGCTCGAGGAAAAACAGAGTGGCCAATGAGGGGGTAAATAAATAAATTGCATCGGTCTCTGGAACATAAGTCTGTGCCTCGACTGGGAAAAATAGATATTATGTCCAATTTGCATGCAGTGATGGTGCTTCAAAGAGCGGGTGTCATGTTGGTTCTCTGGTGCCAGGCGTAATGAAGAGCCCCCCTCCCACTGTCCCAGGACAGGCCCAGTGGCGCAGTATCAGGTAGACGGAGGTCCTGTATAAAAGCGGCCTCTATGAATTATAAATCATAGGCCACTGGAGCCACAGCCTGTGGGATACAGAGAGGGTAAGACGTACCATATTCCCGGAACAAAGGACAACAATGGGTGGGGGTAAGGTGGAGAGGTGGCGGCTTGTCCAGTAAGCTAATGATTTGATAGCATAATGTTTGTCTACTATGAAGAAAGCTATATTTTTGGTCATAGGCACTTCACCCATAACGAAAGCCACATGTTCTACCTTAAGGTCCATGCGCAGAAAAAAAAGATTTCTAACCCAGCAGGAGTGTGGTCCTCCCCACTGGTCACCAGGTTGCAGGCCTGGTTCAGTCAGAAGTGATTGAATAGAAATATTGTTTTTTTTCCCCATTTTTTTGTGGGGTGGGGGGCATACTGATGAAAGGTTGATTGATATGGTGTCAGGCGCTCTGTGATGGATTAAATTGTGTGTGCAGACGTAGTGGCCCTGGCCAGTCATGGCTGTTGCTGCCTTTTCCGCCAGCTACCGCTGCGGCGGCTTTAAGAAAATTTGATTTTCGCAGCTCAGAAACACACGGCAGCCCCTTTCTCTCCGCTGTCTGACTTCCATTTAGTTTGAGAGTGCACAAGTGATTCTTTATTGGATGAAATCTGCACCGGATTGGATAAAGTGTTAGAGCGCTGAGCCATCTATCACTATCACCGCCCAAGCTCCAGTTTCATTTAAAAAAAAAAAAAGAAAAACGAATGAAAGGGGGGGAAAAAAGAAAAACAGACAGCCATAGGATGTTGGAGATTTGAAAATTAACTGTGGCAAAGAAAAAAAAAGATCTATCCTCCAACCACTAAGCCTGTTTCCTCTGTTGGAGGATACCAAGGTTTTCTCTGTAGAGATGCCTCCATGACTCACGAGTTCACCAAGCTCTCCTGTCTCTCTGCTCTCTTAATGTCTGCTGACTAGCTCACACTCACACCTCTTCACATCCTGCTCTGTGGGTCTTGCTCACTTCACACCATTTTTATGTTTGTTTTTTTCCTATGTAGTAAATCAGATAATCACAGCAATAAATAAGAGCCACTTCTGTATTCATATTTTCTACTAAAACCCATATAGCAGCTGATCTAAAATGTGAACAGGTAATAAATATGCCAAATTTTAAACATCTCAACGAAATGTTTCATTCATTGTCAGAAAATAAAGTGTTTATCACTAAATGTGGATACGTTGAAAGTATGCTTTTGTATGCAACTCTAAAATAAATTCTCTATTGACCAATATGATTAAATGTCATTTGTGATTGCTAAAACTTGCAAATACAACCTTTTAATGCAAATTGCAAATTAAAGCTGTTTTATATGCATATAAATTCAGCTTTACCAGAGCAAACCTTATAATTTATACTACTACTACTACTACTACTACTACTACTACTACTACTTTAAATTAACCTGAAAGATATTACTGTCACATTGAATGGAATCTGCCTTGTAGCCTAACGCCAGTCCAATCTATTGTAGGGTTAAGAATTAATCCAGCTTGTTTGTTTGTTCACATCTGACCATCCCAATTTCATCTATTTTTGAACACTGTTACTTATGTCCCTCTGTCTGTGCATTAGTGCTTTGCTGTGTGAAGCAAATGGCCGTACATTTACCTCAAGGCGATGCACACTGGAGCTCTGAATGGAGGGGAAAAGAAGGAGCTCTGGGCAAAAAGTAGAAATAAAAAGTCTGTAAAGAAAATGCAAGGCTCCTATGCATTTTATTTCATCTTACATAATTCAATATGATATGCATCTTGGATGATGTAAATCTGTTCAGAGACACCTTCTGTTTCAAGCCTTTACCCTTAAATGTCTCTGCGGCTGAAGTGTCCTGAGGCGGTTTGGACCCACCAGCCTTCTCCTCCTCCATTCTTAATAAATCATTATGGCGCAGGGCTGCACTTATCAAGCTGGTCAGAGACCTCTAATGAGCAGAGAGACCCCGACTCTGCACAACCCAAGAAATATTTTATTAGGAGCACATTTAAACAGACACCACTGAGGATGTGTAACCACACTTGTGAGCTCTCAGTATAGTATCGGCATCATAAATAACTTGCCCTAAGACTCCAGAGTGTATGTAGATGTGGCCATTATAGTGTAGCTGATTTTCACTGAGCTTGACTTGTCAAGTGGATAATATTTGGCCGCTCTATTGAAATGTTTTTGGATCCCAATTACGAGAAGAGGGTCTCATGACCTTTGCTCCTACAATCTTTTTGTGATGCCCCAATGAGTCAGAAATGGATTTGTATGTCATGCTTCAGTTATCTTTAAGAGGAAAGTTCTTCACCTGGTCCAATAGGTAGACATATAAATATTTACCAGAGCCAACCCCAAGGTTGTATTGAGCGCTAAGCAGAATTTGATTCAGAGGGAGCACTTCCATTAAAGTCCATCACACACACTGACCCACACAGCATCACTGATGCCTGTTTAATGCTGTCCATCCGTGATTATCTGTGCATAGAGATGATGGTGGCGATGGTGGTAGGAGTTTGTCCTGCAGTCGGCTGGTTACCTGTTTGAGTCCCGCTCTGTCTGCCGCTGCATTTGCATTTGCACTGACTTGGTTTCTCTCCACCTGCATAGAAAGTGTTCCAATTTTTCATAGAAGTAGGATAACACAAATGGATCGAATTAAACTTAATGAGAAAAGAAGCAGCAAAGTAAAGTATCAGGGCTTTAAGAATTCCAGTTTGACCTCAGTGACCCTTTGGCTTTTGGTCCCACTGACTAGCTGCCTTGGCTGAATTCCCTTTGGGTCTTTTCTACCATTCTGTCCTCGTTTCTGATCCAGTACTGCTATATTCTGACAGAATAATGCCATTTTCTCACTCTGCTAAGTAAGTATCTCAAATGGTGCCCTTATCAGAAACATATCTTCACCGCACCATATTTACCTTGCTGGAGTTTAGCAGAGGAAAGCTTGTATCTTCATCAAACAGCAGTCAGGAGAGATAAAAATTGTGCGCCTGCTCTATGCATTATTAAGGTTAAAATCTTTCTTATATTACCCGTCCTTTCCTTCTTCCACCCCTTTTCCTCCTTTTCTTTTTGCTAGTTTTACTTGAAATTTTAAAACATTTATACCCTTCTGTTCCTGAGTAAACGAGCTCAGGGCCCATTTTCTATTAAAAATAAAAGTTGCACGGGGGAGGAAAGAGAGATGGTATGTAGAATGGTCGGTTTTAGCCATCTTTAATCAGTCCAGTCCATGTGTGCTGCAAGGGAAGGAGTCAGATGAAACAACCTAGTAATTATTTTTTTTTTACTAGTTTTCTTCAGTCTTGGATTTTGAAAACTTGAAAGGAATGTAAAAGAAAGACTTTCTTACCTGTTATTATTACTGTCAGCGAGCTCTTGCTCATTCTGTTTTTGTTCATTGGTCTAGGCAATTTTCCAACTTATTAATAAAATGAAGCATTAACAATCTACTTGCCATTATCCTGGGTCAGGTGTTTCTGAATGGAGGATTCGTTGCTAAGAGCCTAAGCATGTCTTTAATGATAGCCCACCTATATCAAAGAGACTGGCCTTTTACCTGTAATGTGATCTTTTTCTGGTTTTCATTTTACCTCTAAATGCCTTACTGACTGGCTTAAATTGCAATAATTCATTAGGAAAAAATAAAAAAGCTAAAGCACATCAGGTCTTTTTTTCTCCTTTTTTTCACAAGTACAACGGCAAGTGCTTCAATCATACAATAAAGGCCACAATCTTGTCAATCACAACAGTGTTTCAGCTAAAAGAATGTTGTAAAGGATAAGATTTTCAAGAGTAGTTTAATAACTTTCTTACTTGTACTTATCACTATTAAAATCATTTAAGTTTGGAAGTCTTTCATCTCAATGCAGCAATTTTACCCAAATTTGAAAAAAGGATAGTCAAAGATTTCCTAACAGTGAACAAAACTCATCATAAAACTGTTTTATCCGAAGTGATTATAACTAATTAAAACCTGCAAAGTATCTGATGTGACTATGTAACACAGTCAATTAAAACATAACTTTTTGCTTTACTTTTAAACAAGTGTTGTTTAAATGGTAAGTGTATTGTACATGTACAGCTCTTACATAAGTCCACAGGACACCAAAGCACCATAAGCTACACTCAGTCAAAGCTGCATCCAGATCCAATTACATACAGTTGAATTTCAACCAAATTAAAATAAAGTGCAATCAAAGTTATTTAAGAAATGTTTGAGTTTTGAGCTTCTAGTAAGGCACAGACCTACCAACTTATTTGGCAAATGTTTCCGTCTCTCCTTTTGTGCGTTCACTCCCGTTTGTAAAAGCCAAAACCCACCTCAAATGAGCGTAAAACTTTTGTGCAAAATTGAGGATGTTATTTTGAATTTGGCCATTTCTGCCATCCTTTTTGCAGTGGGACACTTTAAAAATGCGCTTACAAAAAAGCACTGGTGGAAATACGGCCATTGACGGTTAAACTGTCTTTTGTGGGAAATGGAAAAAAAATGAATTACTCATCTCTTTAGGAAGTAAGTAAGGAAGGAAGGGAGGGCAGTTCCTCTGGTCCCCTCTTAAGTTGAGGCTCAGCATGCTTCGCAGGACAGCGAGTCAAACCTGCGGGTCCCCCAGGGTTCACGATGTGCTCAAGGAGTTCACCTCTGTCAGACTCCTCTGCATAACAGCGAAAGCACAGCTTCTTTTCCATTTCAGCGATCACATCCGCGCTCCCCCCCTGACGGACTTGCATGTTGACACTGAGTTTGAGGAAGTGTTCTGTGATAATGTCCCAGTATTGATCAGCTTGCTGTGGTGGCAACTGCTGGGAAACAGACCTGAATTTAATAAGTTAATGAATGTTAATACTAGACACTGGATGGGGCAGCTCAGCACGTGGCTGGCCATGTTGGGTGGGGGGGATGGAAGGGGAGGTTAGGCGGTTAGGTCCAGGGTTCACCGAAATGAGCCCCTCCTTTCCATCTGCAGTCTTGAGAGTCAAGTTCAGCCAGAGTCTAAGAGGGATGGAGGTCTGGACACCATGTCCATCTGGCTCAATCTGCATACGCAGGACAGCTGAGTGGAGCCGCAGATTCTAGTTGGTCACAGAAAAATAGGACAGTAGAGTTGGAAGGATTTACTGTGAACTATGTTTATTTGACCTAGATTATGGATATAATGGAAGGATGTGGTCAGCAATGATTTCATTTTGAAATTTGCTAAAAAAAACAAAAGTGAGATGAACAATTACAGAAGGCAACTGTTGTTTTTAAAGATGGATTTAAATTTAAATGTCAGTGTCGATGTTACTCCTTGAACCACGGATCTTTGCAAATGTTCTGTTTATGAGTGGACAACATGCATCTGTGGGTGTGCTTGTGTGTATATATATATTTATATACATATAAGGCATTCATGAGATTAGTGTGAACCCTGTCCTCCCTGAAGGTGCAAAGGCCAGGCACACTGCTGATGCTCATATGCATCTCTTTTATAGTCTATTGTGTGTAATCACAGTCCTCTTGCCTCTCAGTGCCAGACTTTTGACCCCTTTTATTTAGCTGTCCATTTTCAGCTGCTGCGCCACATAACAGGCGTTAGACTGCAGAACAGATGTGAAGGGGAGGGAGAGTAAAGCTAAAAAAAAATGCTAATGAATGCTTCTGAAACAACAAATCTTTTAAAAAAAGATGGCAGAACTGGAGACTGATTCATGTGAGGGGCGATTTTTGTAAAAAAAACAGCCAAAAAAAAACCAAGCAAACGAAACAAAACAAAAAATCCTTCAGTTTTTATTCAAACTCAAAAAATCAGCAGCGTGAATGCGAATGTGGCCGTCCATCCAGGCTAGACAAACCTTGGTAGTTCCACCCTGTCACCGCAGAGGCCTCGGTGTGCGTGAGCATGTGTGTGTGAGTGTGTGTGTGTGTGTGTGTGTGTGTGCGTGTGTGTGTGTGTGTGTGTGTGATCAATCTCACGTGGACCAGTCATGGTGTCAGGGCAGCAGTGGATCTGACTCTCCCTCCCTCTCTGCCTCTCTCCTCTCCTCGTCTCACTCCCATTTCTCTCCCGCTCCCATCATCCTTCCCTTTCCTCTCCTTCCCGTTGACTGTGGGACAGTGGGAATGCCACACCAGAGCATTCCTCTTTGTGGAGGATAATTAATGCATGCCGAGCTGGAGGGCCGATGCCACCACCAGACTTCTCCAAACAGGTACTTTCTGTGGAGCCAGCCTGCTCTGCTTCACTTCGTCAAACTAAGCTGACTGACTGATTTGCTGACTGCCACTCACTCCTTGCTTTCACTTCTCACATCCTGGCTCTCCCTCCCTCTCTCTCTACCTCACTGCTCTCTCCTTTTCCCTCTCTCTCTCCCCCTCACACACACGCGCGCACACACACGACACATGCACACACTTGTACTGTACACAAGGTAATGCTCTAGTGTGTACAGTCCCATCACTGAGTAACTTTTAATAGTATTTGCTGGAGTGAGAATACACAGCTCGGCTTCCCTCTACACCGTGTGGGTTTACAGGTTTACAGGTGTAGAGTCAGGGAGGCACATTTTATGCTCTGAGGTGGCAAATGTCATGTGTTTGAAGTTGAAGTAGGTTGTCTTTACTGCTCTGGGCTGTACCAGGCGCTTCTGCACCTCTGATCGCCTCTGATCGACTTCCACAAAGGTTACAGCTCCTCTCTTTACTGTGATTTTTTGTGCATTTGATGTGTTATTCCTCGCTGAGATGAAGACCAAAGTATGTGGCAAACTGTGATGATTTTGACGCAGTTAAATCTGTTTGACTGCTTTGGAACATTGTTACTTTGTAGCCCGAAGTGGTTACTGGAGTGTTGCACTTTCTTTAAATAATAATAAATAATAATAAAAAAACAAAACAAAAAAGTCACAGCAAAAGAAGTCAATGTTGTTCTTTTTCTTCTTCTTCTTAGAAGTAGGAAATGTTTTCCGCATTTCTTGTAGTTAAATGAACTTTTCTGCGATTGTTTCTTAATCTTTGCAAGTCACTAAAAAAGACCTTCCACATGTTTTTGGTGACACTGAAACTTTAGCTTAAGTTAACAAGTTACTACAAAGCCTCCTTCTTCCAAGTCATCCCGCCACATTAGTCTTGATGGACAGAGAGGATCAACTTTCAGAGTCCTTTAGGCATGTAGGAAGGCAACAACTTCACAGATTTGAGAAAAGAGGAGGAGGTGTTTCCTCTAAATGTCACTCTGAGTTTTAGATGAAGAGATATTTTTTTTCTGAAGGGTCAGCCGGAGAATTCATATTTACTTCAGCTCTGGGTCCTCTATTAGGTGTCTAATTTGGGAACCACATGACATGGCTCTCAAAAAATCCCCCTCCCCATCAGCCCTTTTACAAAAAAACCAAAAAGAAAACTGACACACTATGGGGTTTTGTGCTCTGATATATCTTAAATGCATTCCATTTATTAGATGAAGCTAGGTAACTCATTTAGAAGTTGTTTTAAACTGAATTTACACGTGCATCCACCAGTCCAAAAGGTTAATGGGTGACAAATTAACCCCTGCAGCATTATCTTACAAATGGCCTACAGCATATGATAACCTATAATCAATAATGCCAATTATGTGTCTGACAGAGGCTGTTGGCCATGACCTGTCTCTCATGAAGAGACTTTACGAGGAAACAGGATCTCCTCCACTATGCAGATCAGGAATACTGTCCATGCTGATGTCATTAGAGACACCTGGGACCACCTAACATCCTCTGACTGCATCTCCCCATCTGACTGTGTTGCTTCACTGCAGACATCCATTCTGCATCTTTGTCTTCTTTTTGTCTTGATCTGTGTGTGATCTGTGGCCTTTTCCTTTTGCTTCTTCTGGTTTCTCTCTTCTAATTTTGTCTGGGTTTGTTTTTTGTTTTACAAGTTTTCTTTTGCATTTTAATTGTCTTTTTCCCCACCCTCTCCTTATGCAGGTTTTGAACATGAATTGACCTGTAGGTCAACATGTACATGTCGGTTCTGTTCAAATAAGGAACTCCAGTCCTTGCTGTATTTTTGTTGATTTGGTTGGAATATTTTTATTTGTTAAAGAGACAGTTTTGTAGTTTTATGTTAGATCAATTTAAAATTGTTTGATGAGAGCTTTTAGATTTGAAGGGAAATGACGTCACTCATTAGCTGGCAGTTTCTGTTATCAGGAGATGATCTAAATAATTAAGTTCAGGTGATGAAAGGGTTCATGTGTTCAGAGCTTATCTTAACAGGCCTTGATAAAACTTCAGATGTGGCTCTCTGCATCTCTCCAAGTTCAGAATTTTATAAAGGCCACCTGTGCTTTTGTGAAATAATTAAGTCATAAATAATAATGGGTAACGAGTTGCCTTCTCCTTTTTAAAAAGGAAACTTTTGCTTTCGTTGTCAGCCATTTTTTCGCGTTTTCCTGAGTGGAAAAAATGTCTTAAAAAAACAAAAATAGAAACATTTAAAACTGCCGAATTTTGCGCGGACGGGAGTGTTTTAAGAAGTTTTAATCGGAATATTTAAAATTGAAATGTTTTATTTCTATGTTTTATTTACAAGGGCTAAATAATTATTTAATTTATGAGCGCATAACTCAAATCATATTCTGCAGATTTTTTTTAGTAAATGTATGTTTTTCATAACTTTTTTATTTAAGTATAGATTTTGCAATTGTCAGTGCATCACCACAGTAATTAAACTACTTGTTCCGATATTGCATACGAAATAATAGTAATGATAATAAAAAAAGTAAAAAAAAAATGTAAATGAAAAACAAATGCGCTCCAAAAAATAAGAAAAGACGATCCATTCGGCCCTCAACAGGATTGCTGATGGAAGTTGTTACATAAAAACGTGAAAATTTACTAATTATTCTTAACTCTAGCTTCAAAAATAGTTGAAGAAAATATGTTTAAAAAATGAATATTGGATAATGTTTAAGAATATGACATTTATTTAAATTCGACGTGACTGCTAATTAAATTCCAACATCCTGAGCATCTTTAATGGCTCAATGTTCTCATCTAAAGTAGGAAATAAATATAAATAATTCACTAATAATAATAATAAAAATAAAAGTATAATTATTTATTTTATTCTGGAGCATGTTGACAGTCTCAGCCACGCAGGCAGCGGACGCTGCGTCCTCCCAGCGTCGTTATGGTCACTGGCTGCAGAGACCTTGAACTTCACCAAAGTTGGCCGGGGCTTCAGACGTGGGGGGAGGCTGGGGTTGGGGGGGTCAGCGCACAGCCATATGCCCCCAAGTGACTCCTGCTTCCCTGCTCTGAGGGAGTGATGGACACCCCATCTATTTTTTTTCCTATAACCACTATTATTTTATTACTACTGTTGTTAATGATTATTATATTTATTTGGCATAAATTTATTTGGCCATCGTCATATACCTACAATATATGAACTTTAAATTATTACTTCAAAATTATCTGAAATATTTCTATGTATAATTGAATAAACAGGCCTCGATTCTGCATATCATTGCGGCAATTCTAAAACTGTTATCGTCTCTACATCAGTTTGAAAACGAGTTCCTAACTTTCATGGTGACATTAACCCAAACTTATTTTTATATATATTTTGTTTCTACATCATGATAGCAAATCTGTTTTCCGCTGTTCATTTTTTTCCCCGCCTCATACTATTTTGTTACGCGACTGTTAATTGATTAATGATCAAAGATTCTCGGCAGTAGATCATTTTACATCCTGCATTGATGCTTCGAGGCTACTATTTTTGTTGCGCATCAATTTTTTGGCCCTGCATCCTTTCCTGTCTGATATGTCCGGTCAGGCTGTGTGATGTCACGTTTCTTTTAAACGCCTTTGCTCTTTGAGGGACTGAAGGAATATCTATAAATAAAGCAAACTAAACGAATAATATTCACTCTTTATGTGGAGGGATGGAGGGTGCAGGGGTTAATAAATGACGTTTAATAAATGACACATGAAGGGACTTAAAAAAAAGAAATATGAAATCAAAAGAGTATAATTTAATAGCAAGCACTTAGTTTTTCCCTTTAACTATGTTTTACCATATGAGGACAAATCAGTTGGGGAAATTTTCGGAACAGTTCCAATAGTTAAAAATGGCACTTAATTTTCACTGTGTACATTTCTGTGTATATTTTAAAATGTAATTTCTCCTATTTTAAAATTATATCTTTTAAAACATGAACCCTGAGAGGTAAATTGCAAAACAACATTCGGGTCCCACCGTGTTGCTGGCCCCTAATTGGTGTATTCATGCTAACAAGTGTCCTATTAGAATATAATGAATATTAAATAGACGGAATGAACTTGTCAGCTTCAATCGGATCACGCGCTAAATTCCTTAACAGTTGGCCCGCGAGGCAATTAATACAAGCTATTATCGCGTGATAAAGCGTAATTAGCACCGATTAGCCCAGAGAGGGAGGGGCGGTGGGGTGGGGGTAGGTAGGCTGGGCTGCTAATTGAAAAATCCCGCTTGTGTATCTCAGACACGGGCTGTTTCTAAGCAGCTCTCGGTGTTAAATGCGCATTCACATTCAAATGAGAGCCGAAAAGTTTGGCACAGGAACAGGCACACGTCCGCCTCCCAGCCCTTCAAAACACACACACACACACACACACACACACACACACACACACACACACACACACACACACACACACACACACACACACTCCGCCTTTTGTTGCCACGACACGTGTTCTGGAGAGCTTTTGATTGTGGATTCTGCTGGAAGGTGGCTCTGTGCCCAACAGCCTATAGGAAACGGGTGGAAGGGGACATCCTAATTACAGCTAAGACGTAATTAAAATTAAATTGTATCACATCACCTAAGTGTCTGATTCTTTTTTGTTGTTTATTTTTATTTGACCTTACAACGTAAGGCTCCGAATGACGCACAGCCATGCAGGGGCTCACATAAAGCCAACAAAAGCGGAGCAGAATAATAATCTCATTGAAATAAAACGAGGGGGAATGCGTGTGTATGTGCGCGTGTGTGTGTGTGTGTGTGTGTGTGCGTGCGTGTGTGTGTTAAGAAAGGACTTTAAATGCGTTTAAGCTACAGTGTGGAGAGCAGAGCCTTGCACCTGTCTCCCCTCTCGCTTGCGGATCCGCACCCCTCCTTCCACTTGCATTGAAGAGTCGCTTTCTGTCTGCGTGTGCGTGTGTGAGCGTGTGTGTGTGTGTGTGTGTGCGACTAGTCATGCATGTCATATTTCTGACCCGCACACACGCAAACAACGCCTTTCCTGCGGCATTTGTCTCTTTCTTGCGCATTACAGTGAGCATGTGACCTAAATAACCATTTTGTCGTCTGTTCTCCCTTTTTGACTTCTCATAAGAATAATCTGTAACTCTGCACGTTTTGTTGCGTCCCGACATCCCCCTCCTTTTTCCTTTTTTTTTTACACGGTATGGTCTTTGATGAGTATAATATTAACATGATAAGGAGATGTCAATGAAAAGATCTCTACCTGACGGAGTAGAGCGCCCTGTGATATACTACCTCTAATGTAATATTAATGCATGCAGGGCTTGTTTCTTATCGGGAAAGATCTTTCCAAAAGTGTCCTCCACAGGGACCCACTTAGACTGATGCTCACGTAATAGGAAAGATCAGACTATTTTAGCACGTTGCCTGAAATTTCCTTCCATTTTTTTTTTTTTTTTTGCAATATGTGGCAGGAATTTAAAAAAGCTTTGATTAACAGCAGCACATCTTTTTGAGCTCTGTTAAATTTATGAGCTACGTTTTTGGTCCTGTGACAGAAAGTGAAGGATTTTTGATTCCAGTCAAATTGGATTTATTCCATAAAATTTCTGATTTTTGCCATGAGAATCAGGCAGACTGTTTAAAGTGAGCATAGTCAGCTCTGATTAACAAAAATGTGAAATAGAATCAGAGAGGAATTGTATTTAGACACCCTTTGTTTGTTGCCTGAAAAATAATAATAATTATGATTTTTTTAATGTATTTTGGTAAACTTGGATTTATGTAGTAGTTCTATTTTTTTCATTATATGTTTGACCATTTTGAAAGCATTGAGCTTGGATGGGAATTGTTTTAATGAGGGATTAATTTGTTCCTCTGAGATTGTGATTTTTTTTATGCTTGTGTTTGTATGCATGTGTGTAATGTTTTAGTTTTCCAATAAAAATAGTTAAAGGAAAATCTGAATTTAACCAATCAATTCATAAAATTAAACAGTTTATTTGAAAATATTATTTAAATTAGAATGAAGTTGTGTTTCCATTTACATATTAAGAAAGGTAAAAATGATTAGAAATCAGGTTTAAATTCCTTTTATCACTTATCTATTTTTATGATGTATGTAAATGTTATTCTGAACAATCTTAAATTTTTTTTTTTTTTGCATAAGGCCAAAATGAACTTTTCTGCTCCTCGGATGGATTGAGATGGACTTAAATCAATAACGCTGACAGTTGTATGTGTATATTTGTTGCAGAACTGCAAGAGTGTAAATAAAATGCAGACTGATGTGTCTGCCCTGTGAGGAGAGAATATCCAGAGATAATGAGGCATAATGCTGCCTGAAACCGGGGCCTCCTACTGAATGAATCCCAAATTATTTCCCAAACCCGATGAACATTCTCCTGGGGGCCACAAGGTCAAGTCCAGGACCTCTGACCTCGGGGAGTCTGGGTCTGGAGCGGAGGTGTCGCAGGAGGCTGAATGTAGCCAGTGATGCGGCCGCTGCTGCTGCAGATGACGACGGCGATGATGGCGAGGGAATGAATGCCCTGTACCTGCTTGTTGCCTCTCTGCATCTCGCCGTCCTCGGCCTCTGCATGCCTCTCTGGACTTGAATTTTAGCCAGAGCTCCATCTATTATTTAGCAGGCTTATTAAAAGTTTTTTTTTTTCCCAGAACCATCATGTCCAGCAAGATGACCTGAGAAGAAGGGGAGGTGAGCGGGTTGGGGGCTCCTGAGTGGCCAGACAGGAAATCCAAATGGATGCAGTGAAACGGCTAAAACACATACACTTCAAATAAACAGAAAACACAGCCTGCATTATTAAGAGGTGAATTCACTGGAGGAGGAATAAGAGCTTTTTAATATTTCACATGCATAGTCTCAAATATAGAAAACGGTTTAATAAAAGCCAACTTTTAGAAATAATAAAAGCATAACACTATAGATGCGCTAAAATAAACAGAGAATACAATAACTTTATTTAAACATAACTGAGATCGTTGGTTGTACAAAAAAAGTAATAGAAACACTAAATTTGACCAAAACTAAATTAGACTCGAGCAAAGTCAATATCTATAAATTGACTATATAT